>CCAG010012317.1:0-109043 GCA_001077435.1 Glossina morsitans morsitans
ACCACCATTACTATTGCAGATACCTTTAGTTCATTAAATCCTCTCTGTTTGCTAATCCTAAATACTTCTTTAGATTTGTTAATTCAAAAAGAAAAATTTCTGCACATCCCCCGTTTGTCTCTTTTAATGGCTCTGATTTCCCGGATGATTTTGAAATCTCAAATCTGTTTGCGGAGTACTTCCGACGAAACTTTTCGTCTGCTAGTTTTGATTCATTAGCAAATTACCCTTATCCTATAACTAACTGGGTTTCAATACCCAATTTGGTTATTTCTGATGATGACGTTTTTAATGGGTTGACTTCTCTGAAATACAGTTGTGCGCCTGGACCTGATGGAATTCCATCATGTGTACTTAAGCCTTGCGCTATTGAGCTTAGTGGTGTTATCTCAAAGATTTTTAATTTGTCTCTGAATTTAGGTGGTTTCCCTTTGTGTTGGAGGAGTAGTTATCTTATTCCTATTCACAAAAGTGGGAGTAGATAGCTCGTTGAGAACTATAGAGGCATTGCCAAGCTAAGTGTTTTACCTAAACTATTTGAGAGAATTCTGACTCAGCGTTTGGCCTTTGCCATCAAATCGTATATTTCTCCACTCCAACATGGCTTCCGAAAAGGAAGTTCTACGATCACTAATCTGTTAGAGTTTACTTGTCACGTTTTCAAGTCATTTTCTAATGGCTCTTGCACTGATGTCATATACACCGATTTTAGCAAAGCGTTTGATTTGGTTAACCACAAATTACTTATCTTTAAACTTCAAGCCGCTGGCTTCCCTTCTCATTTAGTGAAATGGATAAGCTCTTATCTGCGTAATAGGTCATTCAGGGTTTTGTTTAACTTCACCACTTCATATGAATTCCACGTTTCGTCAGGAGTACCTCAAGGTAGCCACTTAGGACCCATTTTATTTAATCTATACATTAATGACTTGCCTTCGGCGATTAAATCTAGCCAAATCTTAATATATGCTGATGATGTGAAGCTCTTTCCTTCTTTTTCCTTAGAATTGCAATCACATCAGCTTCAAACTGACCTAAATAAATTGGTGGCATGGTGCTCTTCAAATTATATGACACTAAACCTAAATAAATGTAAGAAGCTTTCTTTCTCTAGAAGGAAGTCATTCATAACCCATTATTTTATAGATTCGCACAAGTTGGAGGACGCTGAGTCGTTCGCAGACCTAGGCGTCCTCTTTGACCGTAGGTTACGTTTCAATTTGCGCGTTGAGTTCTCGATAAGCAAATCCAGGTCCGCTCTTGGTTTCATCAAGATGTGGTCTAAAGAGCTAGATAATCCGTATATTACCAAAAGGCTGTATACGTGTTTGGTTAGGCCTATACTTGAGTATGCTTCTATTTTCTGGTTTCCCTCATATAGGTGCTATGTAGACTCAATTGAATCTATTCAAAAGCAATTCCTGTTGTTTGCTCTTAGGAATTTGGGTTGGGATCCGTCTGCTTCTCTTTCCCCCTATGAAAATAGGTTGCTTCTTTTGTCCTTACCGTCTCTTGAAAAACGTAGATTTCGTGTGCTTCGTAATCAAATTAATAAACGGCGCTATTGACTCGCCGTCATTACTTGGAGAAATAGGTTTTAATGTTCCTAACCGCTTCTCTAGGCACTTTACCTTGGTTAAGGTTAGCCATTGTAAATATAATTATGAGCTGTTTAACCCGCTCAGAGTTGTTTGCAAGAACCTAAATAACGACTATCACCTTTTTTCATTATCGGACACTTTATAGTCCATTAAAGCAACATTGTTTAATACACGAGATTTGCCAATGTCGTACTTAAGCTAGCTCTTAATCCTAAAAAGTCACTACGATTCGAAAATTAATTGTTGTTAACTATTATTCGGTTGCCAAGCTTATGCATGTTTGCGATGGCTTAGGGGTTCATTTGCAACTAGGTTCTCTACCGGTTGTGGGTGTAGCTCTGTGCTAGTTGTGTACATGCTTTTTTTCTTTTTCTTTTTTTTTCTTTTTTTTTCCTTTTATTTGTTTTATTGTACTTATACTAAGTTTTTTTAATAATAATTAATTTAAGATTTACATTAAGAGTCATTTGAACTCGACTGTTGTTTTAGTTGAGTTTCTGTATAAGTGGAATAAATAAATAAATAAAAAAATATAAGGATAATATATAAATTCGACCTTTGCAAATTATATCAAATATATGACTGGAGTATATTAAATTTAAAAAATTTCTTTTGTCTTTTTGCTCACTAAATATTCATCCGCTCTTTCTTTAATAATTGGTTTGTTTGTTTATTTATCAGAACGAAGAACTATCTTTTTCGAAGTATAAGTGATGACCATATGGTGGGTAATTCCATTGCTGTTGCCAAGAAAAGCTGAGTGTTTCTTGTCGATTGCCCTCAAATTAGCAGAAATCATGGCGCGATTATTAAAATGAGATTTGTCTGAAAGACGCAATTTTATCTGCAGTGTTGTTGCCAAGAATGCCCATGTAACTGGGCACCCAGAGAAAATGAAACAAAATGTTTCAGATTTGAGGCTATAAAGTAAGGATACAATTTCTAATATGTATGGATGAGTTTTACCTGAGGGAAATGATTGTAAAGCGGATAAGAGAGATTTACTCTCAGGTTCCATAAGGATTTTTTTTTGAGGGTAGGTACTCGCTAAGCGGATGGCTTCTAGGATTGTAAGAGATTCAGTCGAAAATATAGGGCTGTATGGGATTTGACGGGATGGGATTTGAGAAGTAGGCTTCTACGTTAATATCTGGCAACCACACATTACTGCCTACAACATCGGTCTTAGATCCATCAGTAAAGATGAGTGAGTAATGTTTTTATTTGGTATTGATTAAGTTTCAATGATGGTGGTGTACCTCTCCCGGAGCAACTGTGGATTTTCGCACTGGTAAGAATTTAATTACCGTCGAAAATATTGAGAATCAAGAGGAATTTTGAATAAGCTATGTACACCAGTTCTTTGAACGTTGAAGTTCTTAGTTTTTGTCAGTAAAAATTTTAAAGAAGGAAGGAGAGGAATTGGGAGATATAAAGTTGTAAATGAAAGGTGAGGCGGGATGATTCTCAAAAGATAGAATTTTATTAGATGAAAAATTGGCGAGTAAATGTAATCTTTCTTGTAGAGGCATAATGTTTGCCATCTGTTCCAAGCTTAGTGTGTGCGTAGAATTCATACCAGCAGAAGCCTGACGAAGGTATTTCCATTGGATTCTGCATAATTTCAGAAGGCCCTTCTTTGGGATGTCTGATTAAGCCAACATACAGTTTAATCACACAACAAGGATCGGGGCTCCAAGAAATACCATAAGTGGATTTCAACGCAATGATGAGTTGAAAACATGGTTTGGCAGTTTTGTCGATGTGAGCTGCTGGGGAAAGTTTTGAGGGTAAAACGAAGCCTAAAACTCGAAAGCTTTAATAAACGGAATAGGAGAACCATAGATGAACTCAGGAACAATCGTGGGTTATCTCCTTTTTTTTGAAAAGACCAAGCATTTGGTCTTATTGACTGAAAGTGTGAATTGAAGTGATTCATGACGAGAGGAAATAGTGTCGAGGGCAGATTGCAAATTGCGCCTACACAAATCTGGATCTAAGTAAGAACTAAAAATGGCAAGAACCGATAGCCTAGGATTGAAATGTTTTCAGGAAGTGAACTGAAAATTTTGTTAACATATAAATTAAAGCAAAGAGGACTCAATACAGATTCCTGAGGAACACCTGTAAAACACCTTTATACAACAACATCACCATTGTTAGTTAACATGTTCTTATAGAGAAAGACGTTATATAACAAATTACAGAATTTGGTAGGGAGATTTAAAGAGAGAAAGATGGACTTTAAGATGTAGATATTGACAGAATCAAATGCTGAGATTATGTCCAGAAAGTACGCAATGAGAATGTGGTTCTTAGAAAACGCTGAGTTCTTCTTCTAAAACCAAATTGAACATTGCTGATGATATGTTTCGACTCGCGATATCATTCTAGACGTGAGTATCATACTTTCTCGTAAGTTTTTCTAAGGGAAACTAAGGCTATATATCTGTACGAATTAACAGGCGAGTTATTCTTTTTTCTTAAAGTGAAGATTTTGAAGTCGTACCAGAAGGAGGATATATAGCCGGTAATTAGAATAATGTTAAATCCTTTTGGTAAGATTAATCTGTTTTCAATATTCGAGATATTGAGGTGATTGGAACGAATACCATCGAAGCTCGGAAATGAGTTTTTTGAGAGATTATTGGCTTTATCGAGCTCAGAGAGAGATAAGTCAGTTAAGAAAATAACGTTCCTCATCGAGTGAAGCAGAGGGCATTATAGTATCAGCAAACTTGTCACAGAACTCGTTAAAGGGTTGCGAGGGAATGGAACAACGAGAGGAAGTGATACCTTTGAAAATTCTCACAGTGCGCCAAAGATCTGAGATTGACATGTCGCTATTAACATTTTCACAAAATTGTTTCCAACCTTTACGTTTTTTCAGTCCGCGATTATAAATATATTCCTTTCTAATTTCGGCCAAAATTTTGAAATTTATTCTAGAACTAGATCTTTTGCATTTATTTACAACGAGTCTAAGCTTGGTGGTGATTCGATTGCATGCGGTGTTTCACCAAGGATTAGGGGGGTAGGATTTGTTAAAAGACTTTCGCTTCAGAACATCAGTGAAAGACTTTGAGAATCTATCACAGAAACTATCCGAAGGGTCAATGGTTTGGGTGTTATTTGAAATGTTACGAATAGTTTTATTGAGTAAAGGAGGTTTGATATACTTTGGAACATAGGGATGTAAGTGGCAGAAGGTAATAGGATGCAAATAAAGACCAATTTCTACTAGACAGTGAGAATTTAGAGAATTTAGATTAGGTGTACAGATCGAAAGGTCTATGTAAGAAGAGGCGGAACCAAAATGAGTATGATCACCATTATTTAGTAAGACAAAATTGCTACTTTAAAGAAAATCTTGAATTTGTCTGCCATTTGAATAGGAGAAACGACTACTTAAACGAACATTGCGGGCCTTAAAATCACCACATATTAATACACATATGTCGGATTTGAAAGAAAATAATCTGTTAATTGCCGAATCAGAAGCATTACAATTACGTGAAATACAACAACTCCAAAGGAAGTCTGAATGGTGCAGCTGCAAACTTCAATTGGTACACTATTTGCAAAATTAGAAGTTTAAGAGAATGAAGGCTTGTTAGATGTAAAGATCGCTACACCACGACCATGAGAGGAGTTGGAAATACGATCAAATCTAATTCTTAATAGAAAAAGAATCATGAGGCTTAAGAAAAGTTTCAGAAAGACAGGCCACGGAGATGTCATTATAATGAAGGTGTTGTTTGTTTAAGTTGTTTTAATTTGCTACGGATGCTAGTGCAATTATGTTGAGCGATTTTCATTAATGATTCAAAGAGAATAGAAGTACGGACCCGAAAGGGGTGGATGGGAAAGAATACTCTTGTGGAGGTTCCGAGATAAGCGTGGGGCGGAGATCATAATAGAATGTTATTTAGAGAACGGCTTCAAGTTATGTAAATTTTGAACACGATCAAAAATTTGAGATAAGTTAGAGGAAGTGGTAGATTCAGTGATTATTTCGTGGTCGCAAGGAACATGGCAGAAAAGGCAGATGATGACTTCACTTTTGCAACCTTTCAGAGGATTTCTTATCACAATTCAGCGTAATATTTAAAATAATCGTCAACACTTTTTTTGTGGTTCCAACATTTTTCGACAGGATAAATTTAAATTTACATAAACACAGCAAATAAGAATAGGACTTACTGATCGAAATTTTCTTTTTTCGGCGTTTCAAATATATTTCGATTTTCTGTTGACTCAAAAATATTCGACTAAATCGTTTTCAAATATTGTACCTGTTTGATTGTGACAAAATACAGGCTTATGAATTTCTGAGAGTTTATTATGTAATAGGCTATTCGGAATAAATGAGACAATAAATAGATATAAATTAAAAAAAAAAAAACCAAAAAATGCATTATTAATACTTCGAAGAATTTATGCCAATGAGATCAATGCAAGGACACTTGCACTTTTTCAAAAATACGTAAAATATTCTACCAAATTAGAATTACCAAATTGATACATTCAACAAGATATATTAATTTAAATACCTAAAGTTATATTAACAGGACCTTAACACTATGCAAAAAATGCAGTATTCTTCACTATCTAGAAATATAAGGACAAGGACCCCATATTCCTACTGGCCGGAAGAAAGTGACTTAGTAAAGAAGTCTATAGTAAACCCAGGAGCTTTCGAGTATAAATTTGATGCAATCAATCATTTTCGTGCAGCACAAAATCTGTTCCGAAAAAAAATCAGAAACATTTATTCCAGATTAACCACATAATGTGGGCTTCAAGAATCACTTGATTAAACGCAAAATGGGCACGGAGGCAATCTGAAAGTTCAGTTGGCATTCATGACACATAACGTTTATTTCAGCAGGCGAGGGATCTTCATGCGTAAGATACAAAAATGTTTATGCCTACAGCTGTGACATCGCGCCAAATAAAAACGAACCCAATTGCAAAAGGCGAATAAGAGCGCTGCACAAGGATGTGCGGGAACAAAATTTGGTGGTTATTGTAAGTGATATTAACGCTTGGGCTTTGTCTAACGTAGCAAGTGAACGAACGTTTAGAGACTTACTTAATATCCTAGCCTTCATCGGCTGCCCGATCCTAAATTCAGAAACAGAGAGTGCAACAAGAAGGGTTGCAGTTTGGTGATGCACACAACCCTGGCTAGCAACACATTAGCTTCACAGATGACTTGAAGTGTTGGGCAGTAGTTGCAAACATAGCGGCCAACTCGCCATATTACGTGAGCCCCAGCATAACCAATTCCTTACGGGAACCATAGAGAGAATAAAAATGGTAGACAAGGCGCTATTAGTGTAAATTTTGGAAAAATCAAAAACTAGGCAAAAAAAATCCTGCGCCATTGCAATTTTGGCTCGACATATGGTTTACCGGGGAAGTTAAAGTTAACCCACAATCCATAGTTCAGTTTGCCGTCCACTTCGGAAGCTACTTTTACATCCTCATTACCGTGACTTAAATAATTAAATCGTCCCTGTCTGTCTTCTTTTTTTCCAATGTTTTCGTATATGAGCATGATGATAATAAAGAGAGCTAAGTAATTACACTTGTTTTATTATCAACGATTGCGTATCTGTGTCGTAAAAATCAATTTTTATTTTTTTTCGTCTTTTACTACAAAATCGCTTTTTAGGAAATTTTTCATTGCATTACCTTTGAGCTTCTTCATGAACGCTAATGTAAGCGGCTGAATGTTGCGTCGTTGTGTTCAGCTCATATAACAAATTTCTATTTATATCTGTTTTTTCAGCTTTGTGCAGCTTTTACGTGATTTGACAGATACGAGAGCCCCTATTTCACAGTATTGTGAATACGTGAAACAAAAATCTCGAAAATTGAAAATGAAACCTAGCTGACGCCATAGATAATTAGCACATAGAGAAAGTATTTGACGATTACAGTGTAAACTTTTCAGATTATAAAAGTTGGCAAAAAAATTGTGGAATTACACAACCCTTTTATTAACTAGTATAAAAGCGTTTAATGTCTGTTTGCTTACTCACTGTACAATAGCGTCGGAGCCTAAGAAACTCCCTGCATTCTAAAATTTCTTATAAATGCGCAAAGTTTTATTGAGTCTTTAGCTTTGTATGATGAAATCTCATTTTATCGGTTTAATTTCAGCTGAACTGCGAAAATTTCCGTAACCACCTAATCACTAGTGGTGTAAAGAATTGGACTTAATTCTTCCTAATTTTTTGTTAATGCAGATATTTTATCGGACAATTTATATTCCGACAAATTTTTGACTTTTCAGTAATTCTTTTCGAGCTAAATGTTTAATTTGTTAAAAGAATCGCAATAAAGTATTCAGAAGTTATTTAAAAATAAACAAAATGCCTTAAATTTTATTGGGCAGTGCGCAGATTAAGTGAACTGAAGTTAAATAATTGGGTAAAATGGCCAGTAGCGGTTCTCACGTACTAACTGTTATTTTGAGATTGACATTTGCATACAATTTAGGCCTATGCGAAATGCATAGATATTCATTAGTAGCCATTTGACAGCTTGATCTCTCATTTCATTGGATGGGCGCAGATCCTGTTAATAATTTCTTGATACGCATTCTCGCAAACATTTGCAAGCAAAAGCACACAAGATTCTGTGATTTTAAGTGAATATGCGCTATGATGTGTATAAGTGTGTATTTGCAAGAAATACAGTTTATATGTCTGTATGTATGTAGCAAATATAATTGTTTTAGTTTCATCGTTTATTTTCAAGACTTGAAGAATTCTAAATGCTTTGACAAATTTCAATGAAATTTTTCATATCAAGATATATGAAGAAACTTTTTATTTATCTTTATATAATTTATCTATTTTATTTATATGTTTATTAATTTTATTTGCTTACACATATGCTTGACATGTTTTTCCCAGTTTTATCTATCAAACATATGTTATTCAATACGAAGCGTATATATATTATATAATTATTATATCATTTATATTCCAGAATTAAACTAAATAAATGAATGAAATATTAAAAACCAGTCTTTAGTACCAGTTTGCGAAATCCAAAATTATTCTCCTAATACTAAATTTACTATCTGTTCATTTTCATAATATTTAAAAAATTTTATCCTTAGAGTTTTGCAAATATGGCCTTTTTGCACTAAAATTTTTATGTTGCATGAAAGTTGCGCATAGACTGTCTGCGACATCTTGCTTAAACATGAAAGTAAAATATTTTTCACAGCGTACTTTTTTGAAGATATCCGCTTGCTCCGTTACAGACATTCGCGATCTGCCCGCTTCATCATCACAATCAATATTAAACTCCTTTTCTTATATATAAGCATCGTCATGTAACTAGTGGTAACCTACTTCCAATGGGTGTACGTTCACAACTCCGCCTTATTCGCCCTTGAAGGCTCTCTGTTATTTAAACTCGTCAATCCGTAGCCCAATCTAAAAACATATCATTTCCCTATTCATAGTTTAAACTGCTGTCAAGTTGTGAGCCAAAAATCTTCATGGATAATTATCTTGCCATGAGATACTTTATTTCGCACACTGACGGACATATCTTATTTCCTAACGAAGACCCTAGTGTAATTTACCCGACAAAATAGAAGTGGTCTCTTCATATACACGAAAAATATCTTCTACAAGAACTATCATGTATCCTAACGATATTACAAAACGTACAAATGTTTTCAACTTGCTTTTATCTTTAACAACGAGGCCTTTTAAATACTCCTGTGCTTCCTATAATTTTGATTGTTTTTCAAATATTGTTTGGCGAGAAAGCACCCGAAAAACTTTGTTGTTTAATTTTAAAACATTTAATTCGTCAAATTCGTCTACACCAATTATAATACTAGCAGTAACCTCATGGTTAAGGGCAGGTGCTTCGTTGAAAAAGAACCGCAGTTATAATCGAGGGTGGTTCCCTAACATTAACTAAATTGGAGATGTTAACACAATCAAAAACACGCTCTTTGTAGTTATAGTGCCTTGGAAAACAATTCATTAGCCCATCTGGTTGTAGGCATTTTTCCTCTGTAGGCGTAAATTGAATTTTCGGAAGAAATGTTAGAGAATATATGGTTACTTCTATTATTAAATACGTTAACAAATATAAATAAGGAAATAATAATTATGTTAAAAATAATTTAAACTGCAAATTCCGAAAATATATTATTTCTAATTTTTTACTTATCCGCCTTAATTAGGAGCTGTCTATGAACTCTTCGACAACGCAATCTCAATTACAAGTTGGTGCTAGAAAATAAAGTTTTCGCTTTCCCAAATTTGCACTTTACTGCGAAGTCTTGGGCAAAAATTTTTCCACAATGCATTAACTCTTGGAGTGAGTATTACTGTATTTTATTTTAATTGAATTCAATGAAACTCTGTACGGTGCCACTAACCGCGATTCTAAAGAGATCAGACATCACTTTCGTTTTAAAATATTTTGCCGAGATGCCAAGCATTATTGAATTCCAGTCCATTAGCTTTCTAAGCTTCTTTCATTGGAATGCCTCCACACATGTGAGTTGTGGCATGATTGTGAAAATTTGAAGTCAACTGCCATTATTTTAATTTCATTATCACAAACTTTAGGCAAGAAATATGTATATATGTATATACGTATATTTCATTGCATTACGAATATACAGACTAATTTGCCATCATTCCATGTACAATTACTACATAGCAATTTAATATACAATTTTATTATTATATCACCAAACACGATACAATAAAGAAAAATGGCATTATAAAAAATATGCAATAAAAACACAAAAAAAAGTCTATTTTTTGTATTGTTGTTTATTTCAAACTCGCAAATTAAACAGAAATTTAGAATTGTTTACGCAGTAATTTGTGTATTGCAAAGAAAAGTATGCAATCCGATGCTGTTAATGTAACTGCTAAGAAGCGACTTTTAATGCCACGTAATAAATTTGTGATTCAGGTAATGATGGGCAACAAATGGAAGTTGGTTGCCGTTACTTTGTCAAAGGTTATTGGGTTGTTGAAACTCGCATACATCGATTATCTATACCAATCTTACTTTATTTTGCATTTATACAGTTTTCGGCGTATATTTGTATTGACGTGTCCTATAGGCGCAACGTGTCCTAGACTTTACTTTTGTTGCTTTATGTAGATATTTTTACTGCTTCGTGTAATATAAATGAAAATCATCATTTAGTTAAAAATATATATATTTATATATGTATGTTTGCGTCGGAGGAAAGAAAAATATAAAATGTCTAAGGTTTTTGTTTTGTTCATGGGAGGTATGTTGCTCAGGGGTCGTCGGACCCAACTTTGATGACTCCCGTAGACATCATGGAGGATAAAGAACGGCATAGGGCTGATAAGATGCCCGTTCGGTAAGGTAGGTTTCGTCCGTCCGTTCAATCTTGTAAGGGTAAAGTATGTGCAATTGTTTTAAGTGTAATCATATGCGGAGTGTCCGTGGGACATTTAAAACGCCCCTCATCATCCGAGCTAGCTAGTTCAGCTATGGCGCGTACGAAAGTCGACAGCCTCCAATCCTCTTTAAGTGACTCTCCAGAGTGGCGCTAAAAATCATAAAGTTCGTGGACATTAATTGGACAGACTTTGAGACAGACATACTTACAGACATAAATGTTAGTAATCCTCACCAGGGAAGAGATACGTTCATATAGTTATTTCCACTGGCACTCCATGGCTAATAATGCTCAGCTCACTGAGTATGCGTTTTCACGCTGCGTGTGCCTTCGGCCAGCGTGGAGTTAACCCTTCTCGACTGTGTAACACGTAAAACTCATAGAAACATCTGTCTCTAATCTGAAATAAACTGTTTGAAGCTGTCGTTTGATTAATATTTAATATTGCAGCGTTGTGATAAGTTGAAATATATTAGCTTTCTTCAATGCTTAGATATCTTAAACGTCGAAATCTTTCGAAAGGAAGCGAACAAACCATTTGTATTGAGCTGATTCGATAAGCTATTTTCACTGTGAACGCCATGAATTTTTCTAACAGCCTACGGAATACTATTGCCTTAATCTAACTGACATTGTAATATATGTTGCATTTTTCATTCACCTTCAAAACCGCATTACTCTCGACTGGATTACCTAACCCGGCAATGTTTATTTTTGAGTTTTAATTGTATGCGGATTGTTACTTTTCGCATCCGCTATAATACAGGTTGATAGAGTTAGCATTATTATAATTTCGAAACTCTAAAGCTATTTATATATTTATTTATTTATTTTTTTTTTTGGTTATTCGTGGGCGTATTATGATCTGAGCAGTGCGAATTTTCTTTCATTGTTTTGGCATTTTCCAGTCGTTTGGGTGGTGACTTTACAATCTTTTCGCAAAGCTGATTATCGCGGGTATCGTGTGTGCGTTTGTTTTCTTTATATATTAAAAAAAATAAATAATTAGAAGAAAAAGTAAATAAAATTTAGAAACAATTGACAATTGATAATAGACATTTTCCATTATTTAGTAGTTCTCAATTTTTTTCTAGTGAGTGGTTTTTTTGTTTCTAAATTATTAAATAATAAAGTGACAACAACATGACAAATAGGTTTCCGTTATGAGCGAACAAATCACCGCACAGAAAAAAAATTCGGAGTTTCCGGTTTTGGCGATCAGTAAAATCACTGCGATTGACAAAAAATATGTGGTTATTTCTTAAACTGATGCGAGCATAACAATTTCATAAATTAGTCCTTTCGGTATAAAAAAAGCTCTAGGTGGTATTACAGTATATATAGAATCTATCTTGATTTTACGCGATGGTAGTTTAGTTGTTCACGCTGATAATCCGCCCGCAACAGAGATCCTCTTAAAGTCAAAATCTCTTGCTAACTTATGTCCAATTTCCGCTAAACTACACAAAAAACTCAAGTCAGTTAAAGGCATAATTTATGCCTCGTGTTTAAAACATGCACCGGAAGAAGAGATAGTTCGCGAAATGAACAATCAAGACGTAACTGAAGTGTAAAAGTTTGCAAAATTATATAGTGACGGAAAAATTCGCTCCCCTACAGGAAGGATAATTATAACTTTTAACAGCTATCGGTCATCGCAAACTGTTGATGTGGCTTGATAATAGTGTAAAGTGGAACTCTACATTCCATATCCAATAAGATGCAAAAACTGCCATCGCCTGGCTCATACTGCAATAAGATGCCATAACGCATCATTCTAAGCTAACTGTAGTCTTCCTAAAATTGCTGAAAGTTTCATAAATAGCGATGATCAGCACTCGGCGTTAGACAAACAATGCCCACGTTATGTACAAATGAGTGAAATTCTAAAAATCAAAACCGAAAATTGCTATAGATATAGAAAATTACCGTCGCCTCGCAAATCGAGCTTAATAAGCCCTTACCTCCAACTGTTGCTAAGGACAAACCTCTTCTATATTGAGACGCGCGATCTATCAGCCGCCAAAAATGATATTGAAAAAATCAAAACAATAACACCTATCCTAAAGTCTAATAAACTAAATACCGTAGAATCACCCGCTCTCAATTCCATTCAACAAATTACATTTTGTAATGAATGCAATCTTTCATCCTTCAATCAACCTTCGATTTCAAATTATTCACATCGTTGCACTTTAAAGAACGCAACCACTTGCGTACAGATTATTCTGCTGGTAAGAATAAGTTATTCACGCAAGAGTCCTATAACGACATTTTCGACGGAGACGCTGACTCTGTTTTCATTTTACTACAATTAAATAAAGTTGCCAAAATTCAACAATGGAACATTAAGGGACTTTTTAATAACTTCGATGAACATGGACTTTAAAAGTTGTTTTAATCTTATTCCACCCAAATCATATACTGGGTACTTCATGAATGCTGATCAAAATTCATATTCCATACAAGGAGTTGGTGTTTTAATAACATGCAATATGCCTCAAAAATGCATTAATTTAAGGTCAAACATACGAGCCATAGTGATACAAATAATCTTAAACATAAAATTTACAGTGCTTTCGCTCTATATCCTACCTTCGCAATCGTTTTCTCAGCAAGAGCTTTATAATTTATTTTCCGTACTTTCACCGCACTTTAACAGCTGGAACACCATCTGGGGATCAAGAGGAACAACAATCTTGGTAGTGTTTTGGAAAAGGTCTTCATTCAAAGCAATCTCTGCATTTTCAACGACGAAAGACCAACGCACTATTCAACTCATCACACCTTTCCGCATATTTATTTAACATGTTGCTCTCCGTCACTTTTTCTTCTGGTTTCCTGGTCTATTTCTGATGATCTGCATAATAGCGATCAATCATAGCGATCCAATCATAATCGATCAAATCAAATCGAACAACACGCTTTCGTTATTGATGAAAAACAAAATGGATTTATGGCAGCGCTTGTATATCCTTTCTTATTATATAAAAAGGCCAATGCTGTATTAAAAGAAGGAATTACGAAAATCAAAGGCAATCAATATTGATCTTTGTTCGAAAAAAGTTCACAGAAACAGATCAATGAAAGTTGTGCCGAACAAAACCGACAGACTCAGTGGAACTTCAAATTTGAATGAAATTCCTGCCAGCTGCACTCCCAATGGAACTTTAACTGACGCAGATGAGATTTTTCATTATTTTAGAGGAGTGTGGTGCGAATACTCTTCTCACGACAACTTCTTCATTGCCTTTATCGGAAAAAAACGAAAATTGTATATCTACCTTAGAACTTGAAAGCTGTCTCCCCAAATCGAAGAGGAGGATAACTGGTCTAAATCGTTCCTCATACCAAACAGTCAGTGCTCTGTCTAATTCAAGTAAACAGAAATTACTGGATCTATATAATACGGTGTTTTGGACTGGCCAGATTCCCTACATGTGGAAACTGGCGGCAGTTGCTCCAATTCCAAAGTCCAAAAAAGTCTCCATCGCATTGGATCTCTCTCTTATCTTGCCTCTCAAATTTATTGGAAGAGATTATTGCATCCAGATTATCTTGCTGTCTTGAGTCCAAGAACCTGATTATAAAACAACGAATAGGTTTCAAGCGGGGTAGAGGCAAAGCAAATTCTGAACGGAATTATGTAACAATTCTCCCAGTTGATTTCACATAAGTATTTGACAGAGTTGGTCTTTAGTTAGTCTAAGCCTCATGAAATCATAATATGTTGGACCCTAATTCTTCAACTACATCAAATCATTCATCGTACATCATCGGCATTCCACAAGGATCCCCTCTTTCTGTCACGCTTTTTCAGATCGTTTTCAATGAAATTAGTAAAATTCTTCGTCCTATACCAACAATTGAACATTGTCTCCAGGCGGACGATGCGTACATTTTATCTTAAGAAAAAGATATCACGAAGGCAAACAACATCCTCGAATCTATTGTACGAGAGATCTCCACATGAGCAAACTCGTCAGGCCCTAAAATTTCAATACAAAAATCAAACACAATTGCACATTTGTCGAAAGCACACACGTGATACAGGAAAACGACTGATAAATATTAATGACTTACCAGTACAGAATGTGCAGACACTCAATATTCTCGGTTCACGTTTTTCAACAAATATCGTTGGAAAACTCACTGCCTTCGGTTAAAAAATTCCATTTTAATAAGGGTGAATTTCATACAATACGTTGCTTGGAAAAGTCATGTGCACATTAACACTACTCCTTATTTTACCAAAAGGTTTGGTTTAAGCAAGATTGACTATGGTTTGATAATTTATGGCAATCTACTATGGAATCTAATATCAACATCCTTAAACTGGTCTATCACCAAACTCTTGGAGCAAGTTGTTATACTTTTCGGACGACGCCCATCAACAATATGATAATTTAAACTTTTCTCCCAGCTTTAGAAAATAGACTTTATGAATCAACAGCTAAAATCGTCGCCAAGGTTTTTAATTCAAACAAATCTATTCTCTGTAAAGATGTGAAAAAGATTATTATTGCCAAGAAAATTCGAAAGTCAACATCTGTTATTGACTATTGATTGCATGCGGCGAAGGTATTAAACATTCCCTTACAAATTTTGCGCCATTTTGGTCTTAATCCTGCATGAAAGGCTACACTTTTGACATTTCCCTGTCTATGTGCAAGAAAGAAAACACCCCAATTTACGTCTTCAGAAAACTAATCGCTGAAAAAACTCAAATATTGGGGAGGAACATGTTCAGGAATCTAATCGCCCAAAAACCCAAATACTGGAGATCAACGCTTGAAATCTTTTAGGTTCTTTCTTATCACATATTTCACGAAAGTGCCTTAACTGTTACAACCCAAGCCAGAGCTGTCCTTCACGCTACGAACCTTTCTAATAAAGATACGCCCAAAGCTGTCATTGTTACTGATAGTTTGTCTGCATTAAAAGCTATTCGGAATCCTTCGACATCAAGATAGAACACCATCAATAAATTAAGGAATATCATTACAACATGCGTCGATAAAATTAAAATCCTTTGAGTACCAAGGAATATCGGTTTTTTGGGAAGTGAACAAGCTTGTCGAGCGCCGAAGTATGCTGCTTCTGCACCTGTAATTATGAATGATGTCATGAAAAAGATGGACGTTCAAAGGTTGATTGGGAGAAAAGTTAAAGAGGAAGTCATCATCACTGCTCTTCTATTAGCCCTCAATTTAGTCCGCCTATATATCCAACAAATATTAAAAAAATCATAACCATTTTCGAGAATTCGCCTTGCTCATATAATTGCAACTCATGAATGGCTCTTACACAAGTCTTTTTCACCAAACTGCAAATATGAACAAATTCTCACTACACATTCCTTGTGACTATCTTAACTTCTCCTTTATTAGAGGTATTGCATTTGGAGCCGCTAATATGGACATCCTGAAATCAGCTACAGAACACAATATCAATACAATATGTTACTTTATTAAAACTAGTAGGCTTAATATCTAATATTCCTTTGTAAAATAGAGCCGATAGCTTATGTTGTTAGTGCACAATGTCTTTTTCTTTTTAGTATAAGAATTTATTTCATTACTCTAAAATTATAATAACAATAATAAGCATAATTTTTACATTGTGGAGAAACGGAAATACATAATAATTTGCGGGTCTTTATCAGCTGCTGTTATTAAAATGAACCCATTGATGAAAGCTTAGCAAGAAAGTTTCTGGAATTTTAAAATTTTAGATAACGAATGAATCTACAGGGAAAAAGAGATTCCTAAGCATAACTGTCTATAATAAAGACTAGACTAGAAGATTATATACAATTTTTTATTAAAGTAAATGTACTATTACAATATGTTTTATATCCGCCTGAGTAGGCGAGTAGGCCGTAAATACCAAGTCAGTATTCGCGGGTTCACATCCCACGTTTTTAGTACAATTCATAAATTTGCGAGTACACAGCGTTTTATCGATAGCATATAGTTTGTCATGTCAGAGGGCAGGCGTTATTTGTTTTGCCACAACACCGGCTCAGCTGAAGTAAACAAAAGAAAATTAAATAAAATACCAAAAAAAATAGAAGACTGCAGAAGAAGACGTTCGCCCGTTGTTGGGAGGCATCAGTTTTTTGTCCAGTGTTCGTTTTTAATACGTTATATGCAATATGCCTCTCCAGTCTTACGTATTTATATCCGTCCGGTAGTCTATTGTTTGTCGTACCGTCGTACCGTCATGCATCCATTTCTATCCACCCCATTCTCATCCCTATCTATCCCAGCAAAGTCAGCATAGCACACCTTTTCTCACTCTCACTCAAGTTTTAAAACGCATTAAAGTAAAGTATTCATGTGTATAAGAACTTAACTAAATATAACGTAGAGTTTTGCTTTCCTTACGGAGTCAATTTACACAGATGATTGTCCACTCATAGCTAAACGGTTGTTTCGCTGAACATCATTATTAGTGATGATCAGATGGGGGCTCAGCCTTCTTTGATTGGAACCCTTCAAACGGTTGAGGAGATTTGTCACATAATTCTACAGTTAGCTGAAAAAGTTTTTATCCAACAAAAAGGTTCTGTTGCTGTTTCTATTGTTAACTAGGCAAATTCGGGTAAGAATAACTCACAGGGCTGATGAAAATATCTATTTGATGGAATAAATGCCAAAACTGCTGCAGCCTCTCCTGCAGAAACCCCAACTTTAACTAGGAGGCAGATGGTGAGTTCGTCTCACGGATCCAACGCTATTCTGCTCGGCACGGTTGGTGTAACTAATAAATCTAAGAATGTGAGTGGTCTATCTAATATAGTTGACCCATCCAATGATATATATCGTCCAACTAATTTGATCCCGCTTAACTGCTCAGTTAGGAGTTCCAATTCAATTTCAGCTTTTACCAAGAATGCTAAAAAAAGAATTAATTATACTTTATAGTACGTTACCTAATGTGCATTCAGATTTCACTTACTATGATGTGGTCTGTCTGGTATCTATTCCATTTTTCATTATTCTATATCTGGGTGTGTTCGTATTTAATTCAACACTACGGACAACCGTTCACCTGTTTGATTCTGCAAAGAGCTAAGAATAGTTCACTATGAAAGGAAGAGACATTTTGAAAAGTATATAAAAACCGGCTTGTTAATTCATTTTGCCAATTACTTTAGAGTAATCAGCGAGCTTTGAGCAGATATTGTTATAATGCATATTATAGTCAAATGAGAAACTCCTTATGGTCGGACCTGACATATTTCCTCAAATTTGTTATTTTGAAGCGGAAAGCTGCTGGGTTTCCTACGCTCGTACATTTTAAGTGGATTTTCCAGTTCTCCTGCGATTTGTAATATATTTTCCAATTCCTTCGAGCAATCTTACACTTTCTAAATGTTACCTTTACCAATTCTGAATTCTTTAATGCTCTACCTGCTTTAAAAATATTACGTTGGCTTAGTTCAGATAATATAACAACGTGCCTCTTGCTGTTTTGTGCTAATATACTAAATATTCTTTTGGCACTTTTATTTAATTTTTGCTTTAGAAAAGGATGTTTGCCTGAGATGTGGAAAGAATCGTGTTTAATTTCCCTTCATAAGTACTCTGCTGGGGGCAATGTCTAAAATTGCTGAGGGATCGCTAAATTAGGCGATTCTCCCAAATAATTTAAAAATCTTTAGCGAAAACTAATAATAAAAATAGTGAAAAAACGTCACTGATGTCTATTTATCATCCTTTCAACATGGTTTTATGAAAGGTACGTCTGACATGACAACCATGCTGGAACGTATCTACAATATTCATGGTGAATTTTTTGAGTACAAACAATTCGATGTTGGTATTATATTTTTCTAAGGCCTTTAGTAGGGTGATCATTCACTAATTTTACGTAAATTATATTATACTGACCTTACCTACTAATTTGTTTGTGTGGTTACTTCTTATACATCTCGATTCATACAAGTTAAATCTGATGTTCTCTAGGGGAGCCATTTTGATCCGCTGTTTTTTCGTTTATTCATTAAAAATTTACCATTCTGTTTACACTCTTCCAAAATGTCTTTGTTTGCAAATGGTGTCAAGTTATTTTGTTATTTTAAGCCCTGTGATGTGTAAGTAGAAGCTGGGTTTCTGGTTTTTGCTGACCGACTAAAGTCAGCTATACTCACATTTGTTTTCCTTTTTTTTCTATATTCATATATTACATGAAAAAAAATTTTTAAGTTAAGAATAATCTAACCCTATCCGCGAATCTCGTTGTCCGTTAGTACCATTCTTTTGTCCGTTAGTCCGTACTCATCGTCACTTTCCTACGCTTACACGTACACACACATATACTCAGTCTTCGCGGAACCTGTAAGATGCTTAGTTTTTTTGTAACATTATAATAACCTACCTTAATTTTATTTTCTTACAACTCCTTCCGTCGGGAATGTTTACAAATTAACAATATGGAGATTACAGCGATGACAGTGATGATGACAAAACGACAACGACACATTGAAAATGATTACATAATAGAACAGTACGGAGACGGCCACCACCAACTGAGGTTGTAAAGAACAACACAGAAAATTTTGATTAGGCCCCCAAGTACAGGCACATGTTCACCATTGTTTTGAAAGAATTCTTCTCGATATTGTTTCGATTTGTATTTAATGGACTTCTTACAAAATTTTCTTCCAATTTCGAGATGCATAAATTTCCGTATTTTCTTTCTATATTTATTTTCCTTGTTCATTAACGCTTCGATGCTAGTTGTCTGCCTTTTTCTTTCACTTTTACTTATCGTTCCATAATAAAGTAATCATAAAAAAAAACGGGTACATAATTTTAAGTACGTACATTCAAAGAAATCGCTTTTACAATTATATATATTTATGTGCGCGATGTTTAACACAATTAAGTTCACATATGGGACAACAACGTACAAAATGTATTTTCTTCAAAATGAGTTGATCGTTTCAATTACTTTTAAATTATTTATTTTTCTTTGTTTTCTTGTTGTCTTACAATTCTTTACAATTTAGCCCACGATTTATTTACATTACTTCTTAATTATTTTATATATTTTTACATTTTTTTTTTATTTTCAACTACTTTTTCAAGGGAGAACTGTGCTTTCGTGCATTCAATACATATATACTATGCATATATATTTATTAATAGCGTTTATTAGTTTTATTATTCAGTCGTATTCATTATTTTAGATTTAATGCAATTTATTGCATACGTAGATATATGAATATATATATATATTTATGTAACTCAATTATATAAGTATATTTGATTAATTGAACATTTTTCACGATTGCACTGGTTTCATATATCCGTAATAATCAAGACTAGAAGAATTATTACCAACTGTTCATCGCACTACTGCCTTTTTCGATCTCCCTTATTTTTTTTTAAAACCAGCACAAAATTCGCCGAAAACTACCTCATGCTATGCAAACGGACTTCGAATTTTGTTTTTTTTTCATAATTCTTTCTCTACATAACGCTACTGTGCGAGCTAACAATTATGGAAAGAAACTTTACTTAACAAGACTCCGTTATTATGGTTACGCTATTATTTTGAGATAGAACAGGGATCAAGCCGACCAACGGAACCCCTCCTGCCTTATGTCCGCCGACGTTACAGCGCTTCGAAGATGCCAAAGGCTTGCGTTTTGACGAATCCAAATCATATCTTTGGACTAAACATAATAACATGTCAATTATCTTGAAAAACTGCAAGCAATTAACATTTTACAGAGGTGTTCCGATTGCTATTGATATCCATAAACTGGCTTGTGTTTGGAACTTTACGGATTTGACATGAGTAACAGGCTGTAGCAATTCACTTCAGGTTCCCCTTTTATAGCCGGGGTATACTCAGGGCTAATCGCAGGCGTTCGTTGCAAGAAAATGTGTTGTTTAAGAAGAATTTTTATTTGTTGTTTGATTCGATTGTTTTATTCAAGATATTTAGATTTTGTTTTACAATTGCTCAGAAGAATAATTAAGTAATGAATACTAAACGTACGTGGTGGAGAAGTGTATGATGCGTGACGCTTGGCACTGTTCTAGGTACCGTTTCGAAGAATTACCGAAAAGTATTGTGCTGGATACCATTTTGCAAAATTATTGTTCTAGATGCCGTTTTGAAGAATCACTGTATGTTTTAATGATCGTGGATATTGTTTAGCGTACAGTCACTCTAGCTTACTCCAGAGATTTATTCTACAAACCGAAGGCACACAAGGACATATTCTTCAGACCGAAGGATAATTGTTAGTCCTATTGCAGAAAACTGTCAATCATCAACGTTCTGAAGGAATAATATGGACTGCTTACCTTTCTGCTTGACTGTCGCTGAACAATAAAAGAATAATCGGTTGTCGTGCGTTGCTTTTATAGCTATTGATTTACCACACTTGCTATGCTGCTAACAGAGATCTGAGAGAGAGATAACTTGAGGTGAATTTCTGATTTACAATGTTGCGTATTAGTAAACAGAGAGCTTAATGGTGACTGTGTCTTCCCACATTTGCAATTTACTGTTGTCAAGGAGATTTAGGAAAATTTTCCATGGCGTTAGCAGCATAAATCGGTTCGTAATACCTAATCCGTTCCGTGTGTGTACGTATATGGGCACACAAAACGGGTTTATTGTGTAATGAGCAAATGTGGAGAGAGATCTCTTATATCTGTAACCCTAACATGTGAGAACAGTAATAGACGTGAATTATGAGTGTGAGAGCATATGTATATTAGAATATTAGATAATATATAGCATTTATATAGCAAGGAATGAATGGTTTAAAAATATAAGTAGATGTAAGTATAGGTAATATTACAAACATTTATAAGTTATATGTATATGTTCAAGCATAAGTATAATATATATATGTATAAGTCTAAGTATAGTATATATATATATATGTATAATCGTATGTAAATAAAGAAGTTTAAATAGTTATATAAGTATAAAAATAAGTATATGGAAGTCTGTTATATGGATGTATAAGTGTAGGTGTAATATATATATATAT
This sequence comes from Glossina morsitans morsitans, assembly GCA_001077435.1. NCBI lineage: Eukaryota > Metazoa > Arthropoda > Insecta > Diptera > Glossinidae > Glossina > Glossina morsitans. The sequence continues at coordinate 22,067 of CCAG010012317.1, forward strand.
ATATAATATATATATATATAGTATACATATATATATATAATATATATGTATATATATTATATGTATATATATTATATATATATATATATTATATGTATATATATTATATATATATATATATAGCGTAATATACATATAGCGTAAGGGAGCAATCTCTTCCTTAAAAGGCATGCATGTTTATTACAGGCTGGATGAAAAATGCTTTCATCAGTGGACATGTTAGATTGTATACTAAAACTTTCAAGTTTGATTCAAATGAAGAATTTCTTTCATTATTAACCGCCTCTGTTGGTTTCTTTGTTGTTATAAAGTCTGTATAAAAGTTCCTGCAAAACCTTGCCAAAATTAGAACAAAAGTTTTATATTTTTTTATGTGAACTTCTTGTTAACACAAAAAATTGATATAGAAGAGTGCATTTGTTCTTAATAGTGAACATTGTTATTTCAAAATCGGGTAGCAAAAGATCACTTAAAAAAGGGGTATATTACAATGTTTATGATATGACGCCGTCGTCATGTCTATAAATAAAAAATTCAATTTTAAATTAAAATGTCTGCATGTTTCCCCGTGTTGCTGATGCTAATACTTGCTTTTCTTGTTGTTAATATTTTCTAAATGGAACTTTTCATTGTAACTTAGTTACGATTACTTAGCTGTGCAATCGTTTATTCGTACTGCGACGTGCAAAATCGGACATCTTTCATTTTGCCGTCCACAATAAGGTGATCAGCTGAATTATATGATTTCAATATCGCTACATAATGATCGAATTATGTGATTTAAATAGTTTTATTATATGATATAACTTCATTTTACTCTATTATTATTACATAAAATAATGTAGCTCCATTTAAATCAAAACATTATACATTATCATTATATATAGATAATTACACATAATTAGTTCGCTACTGCTTGTAAATATATATATGCATGTACCCATATTGACTCTATCTACTATGAACCCTAGTTATAACATACATAAATATGTATACCCATCTATCCATCATAAGCGTGCATGACGTTACATGCACACATACACATACAAAACATGAGGAGATGCTTAAACCATGTAGATCATTTGTGACTGAAACAACAAACACTTATTTGTAACATACCGCCAACCTTTTACTTGCATAAAGGATTAAACGATACCTTTTACAGAGCTGGTTGCCAAATAAACAAGAAAGCAACCACATCTATTGGAATAGTAGAAGGATGAGCTGTAAAGCATATTGTAAAACGGTTTGATTAATAGAGCAATCATTAATATTCAATTATTGCTATAGAATAAACATAGATAAGCTTGATTAGTCATCTAAGTTAAATAATGTGTTTAATAGTGTGTGGGTAAAATTACGCCCCATCAGGTGTACCCGCAATATTACGAAATTATGCACTAACCGCCAACCCTGGCTGGCATAATATAAATAGCGCGGAAAATCAGCCATGCGAGGGAGTCCAGATTTAGCCTTTCGACAGCAAGGTACAAATCAACTTTGGCTTGAGATCGCTCAGCTTCACTTCTAGCACAGGTGTTTCATTTTTGTAAACGCTTGACGCTAATAAAAATAAAATTAGAATAGGAATTTTTTTCTCTTCTCCGACGGTGATACTCGTCGTTGTGACTCTTTGCCTGAAATCACGGACGGCCGTACTAGGAGGAAGCGATAGAAAAAGAATAGGCGAGTGAAGAAAAGCGCGAACACCTCGGGTGAGAGCGGTTGCCGCTAACGGCAGAGATATGTATCGGATGTAAGGGTAGTTATTGTTATATTACTCGAATAAATTCGGCTTACTTCGTCAACCAAGGAGAGCGTTTCAATTGCGACGCTCTTTCGTAAGCAAATTTCTGGTAACGTGGGCCCTGGTAACATCTGAGCGGACTCTTACAATACCAGGTGTTAAAATAACACGTTACAGTACATTCTGACTTTTTTTTTGTTTATAAAATTGATGTTTTGCGCACGCAATTACTAGTGGGTGTTACGAATTTATGGCTTTGAATAAATTATATATATAATGTATAGGCAGCAAAGCTAGGATAATTAGGATTTAAGTACTTAGTTTTTATTAAATTGCCATCTATCGTACACATTTATAATTAGTTGTAATACTGAGTAATCTAGTCTATTTTTTTTTATCCAATAAAGAATCCTAATAAGTAATAATAGGATATCCCGCTGATTTAATCCTTGTAAAGTCCACATACAATCTAGGTAAGGGGTTTCTGTCGGTTTGATTTAACCACGACTCCATCGCAATAGCGTAAGTGTGACCGTAATTAAGGCCTGCCGTTATTCGAGAGCAAGGATTATAGTAGTAGTATAGTGCTAGCATAGTATAGTATAGTATATTACTAGTGTAGTATAGTATAGTATTAGTGTAGTATAGTATAAGACAGTATAGTACTGGTGTAGTATAGTATAGGGTAGTATAGTACTAGCATAGTATAGTATAGCATAATACTAGTATAGTGTAGTATAGCATAGTGCTAGTATAGTAATAATATAATATAGTATATTATAGCATAGTATAGTCCTAGTATAGTATAATATAGTATAGTGTAGTATTGTATAGTCCTAGTATAGTATAGTATACTATAGTCCGAGCTTGGGTAGGGGATCTGTCGGTCTGTTTTAACCACGAGATGTCGTAATAACGGCATGCTGTTATTCGAGAAAAGGAACGTTTTTGTTGAGAAAGAGATTCTATGCTTGAGAGTTCGTTGGGGGTAGTTTTTGGTGTGTTTTGCGTTAGAGTCGTTTTGCTTAGGTCTTTACGAAAAAACCTGAGAAGTGGAAACTGGTCGTAGAAGGAGAACAACAAAAACTTTCAAGAAAAATAAAATGCACATTGATTGAAAATTGTCAAAAATATATAAAATTTAATTGTTTAATAACATAAAAAGGTTATTCATTTAAATTAAAGCTTAATTATAATGAAAATTCAAAAAAAAATGGCCAGAAAACAAAAAATAAGAAAATTTTAAAATAACTTTTTATACATATTGTGTACTTTAAAGTTTGATTAATAAAGTTCGCAACAACAACTTCATTAGTCCTGAAATTTTTAAGAAAGTCCACATTCATATAGAAAAATAGTGGTCAAAAATTTGTAAAATAAAAAAGTTAGAGGAAGAAAAAATCTATTAAAGCTATCCAAAAGAATTCTGGCTTGTCCTCGATTGAATATAAAAACATCATTCTAAGGAAAGAAGCGAATAATTGTAGGTTTGCGTATATCCTCAGGGAGCTAAATTTTCAAATAAATAAGTTTAAGAGCACCTCTTTACTATTTGCAAAAATCATCAAAGGCTGCCAACTTATAAGAGGATTAGAAGAGGATTCTAATCGTTCGAAAGAAAAACGTTTTACCGTCAGCTTACTATACTACTGGCAAATTTTAAAATTGCTTAGGAGGGGCGACGATATTGTAGGTATTGCGCACACATCTGCTTTTGTGAAACCTCAGTAAATGGAGCAACCATCGTGTGTCTCTCACGAAGACGTTACATCTTTAGCTGGCGGTTCATCTCTCAACCGTCAGGTATTGTTGAATGTTAACTAAAATGTAATGAATAAAAATTAGAATTGTTCGACGTAAGAAAAGATGTGTAGTTAAGTAGCATACTCCACCGCTGAGGCGGGGTATGGATGGGTGCACACGCGAGGGAAAGTACGGGGACTGGAGACAGATACCGACGGCTTAAGGAGGGACCAACGGACAGCGTACAATACGGATAACAGACCTCACAAACGGACTTACACAGTTTTACCCGATTTCAGGTTCAAATCTTTTTTTTTTATTTGCATTTTTTTTTTTAACTTGTTTTGTTTATTGCCATGCGGCACAGCGTGTCGGTACAAATTGGCAAACGCTCTACCGAAACCTGAGCTAGGTCGCGTGACAGACTTTTAAATGTGGTAAAATTACTTGCGTTTTTTTTAACCAGTGACCGTAAAAAAAATTCCAATTGACGTCACAGTACTTTATGGTTCTCTCGTCAATCAAATAATGAAATTCTTAAAAGATACAATTACTAATTTTTTACTCACGAGACTAAAAGTGATAAACTGACGTTAAATAGTTTCCAAAAATTACGATCATTGGGAGAGCTCCACTTTTATTGTCTATTTTGAAAACGGTAAAGTACGTTTAACACCCAGAATGTTAAAACGTTATTCCACACTGTTATTCGCTGGGATTACAAAGCGAACCAGAAAGCTGGAAACTGGAAAATGCTCAGCCATAGTGCACGCTCTTGTCAAATAAAGCCGAAATGGAAGCATAAGACTGTGTAACATTTTGTTTGTGTGTCCTCACTGTACAACGTTTAGGTCTGTATTAATTTTGTGTTTGTCTGTCTGAATATAGAATCTCGAACCTTATTATTTTGAGTCTTAAGTGCCACTTGAAGAGGACAGGAGCGTTTAAAGACAGACGGACATAGATGTTCACAACTAAAGAAAAAACGCGTATAGGAAAAAACGGACTGAGAAAACCTACTTCCCAAACGGGGAGGACGTAAGTCCTGGGCCATTCTTTACCCTACCCTAACTATGATCTCTTTCGTTACGTGGTTTGCAATGACAACCCCGAAACTAGCTATTTTGTTTTCTCTCTTCTTTTTGTTTTATTCTATAATTTTTTTCATTATTTTTATAATTAAATCCGTGTTTCTTTGATAAATTGTGAAAATTACAAAAATATATAAATCATTTAAATTTTTTAATTAAATGTGGCAAATAAAAGTAAGTTAAAAGTGTTAATAGCATTTTGGTTTTAGCATTAACTCTCCGCCACTAATCTAGGAGCTTACAGACCTCACATCGCCCAATTCTTTAAGGGTGCTAAGTACTTCATGTTCCCGTTCAGCTAATAATATACCTAAATAATAATAAACACTATAGCCAGTAGTCCTGAAGTTATTATTCTTATTGTTAATAACCAGATAATAAATGCCCAAATATCCAAAACTAGTGTAAGCGTTAAACCCATTGCAGTTCCTATTACAGTGTTACCTATGAGAATGCGGCAGGAGTATCTCTACCTATTGGCTTGGGCCAGCTTCATTTTCCCAAAAAAAGGAAATTTTTAGCTCCACTTATCTTTGTTGTGCAGCTAGAGGGCAACAAGTTCCACACACAAGTTTTTATAACATTGCTAAGTCCTCCAAACCCACTGATATGATCATAGAGTTGAGAGATTTCAATTTACCGCAAGTCACTTGGCTTCTTAATATAAATTCTGGCTACAGTAAATACATTATCGGAAACTTCTTCAGTGTAATTATGTGACTAATTTTAATGGAAGATTCTTAGTCTTGTTAATTTTCCTGAAAAAACTATAAATTGCTGCGTGACTTTTAGTTTACCTGAGCCTCTATATCATCAAACAATTTGTCTATCCTCTCAATAAAAGTATGGTGACCGCCTCAGTCCCTCCGACATTTCAAATCTCACTTGTGCAGACATACAATATGATTTTAGCAAAGACAACATCTCGTTTCTGACAACTCACTATTTGATGTTCCCGCTGAGAGTATGGAAATCCTAATTTATACATTTCATAGCGTATATAAGCTTAGCTATACACCCGTACCCTCCTATGAGACAAACCTCCCCTCGAAACACTTGTCCACCATGGTTTAGCAAAATAGTTAAATACTATAAAAGTACCAGACACAAAGCTTTCAAAAAGAACTTCAAAAGTGGCACTATTTGCGCAGCTATTTCATCTACTCTACTAAAAGACACAGATGTAATGTGCTCGAACATCAAAGCTATCGCATAGACTTTTAAATGATAAAATCTTCATTTCTTTCCGATTCTAAATAAGTTGACAAATTTAGCAACTCCTAAAGAAAAATGTCCACATATCCATAATCGATGTCGTTTAATCCTCTCCTTCTCTGGGCATACAGAAACAGTGAATTTCGTTTCCGACTATTTCCGATGGCACTTTTCTGACGCTAAGACTGATGCATCAGGTAATTCCTATATTAAAATAACCCTGTATTGATTCCGAATTGGATTATTTCTGCAAGCTTTAAGTTCAGATAAGCGCCAGAACCTGATGGCATTCCTCCATGTATATTGAAATCATGCTCTAACGAAATAGGTGGTTTTATCACAATAATGTATTATCCTGTCCTTGAACACACGAGTGGTTCCTTTGTGCTGAAAGAGTAGCTTTCTTATTTTTATTTACAAAAGTGAAAGCAGGCATCTAGTCGACAACTATAGAGTTGAGTAGTATAGCCAAGTTGAGTATATGAACTAAGCCGGTTGAACGTATTTTTACTCAGTAACTAGCTTTCATTTTCAAAACTTATATTTCTCCACATCAGCATGGCTTTCTAAAAAAGTGATGAATATCTTATAGCTTACCTATTATGTTCTCAAAGCTTTTTCTAGTGGTTCGCGCACGAATGTCGTTTATAACGATTTTAGTAAAACTTTCGGTCTAGTTATTGTTATTAATAGTGTGGGTAAAAAGATCTATTGTACTTGCCTATGCCGCCAGTCTTCCAGGTTTAGGATCCTTATGAATCCCGTCACCTTCTTCGGTACAGAGCACTGTACAGTGTCCAGAGCTATAAAGGGGTCCATAAACACTTAATGTCTGATTCCGCAGATGGCCTCGCATTTACATAGAATGTGATGGGACGTCGCATTGGTCCCTTGGCAGTACCTGCCTGAATCGGTATCGGAGATACTTAGGGTTTGATGAGCTATGTAGGACCCTGTAGCCTGTGTTGGTCGCTTACGTACTAAGCTGAAAGATTTTATAAATCTCTTTCTTTGCCGTTTATCTGCGTATTGCTTCCAATGGCAATTAAATTTTTTCTGTGCCCATTCCGATGCTAGTCTTTTAATATGGGTGTGTTAGAGAAAGTTTTAAAACCTGTCATAGCCCCTCGGTCTCTCTGTTGGCTAGAAAATCAGCTTTCCATTTCCCTCAATACCGGAATGTCCACGAATCCATGTTAGGTGCACATCATTGTGGTTACCTAGCCTATTTTATATTTGAAGACAGTGCAACATGGGCCCTGATGTTATCGCTTGCACTTTCATAATCTTTAAGATGGCTCGACTGTCGGAGCGAATACAGATCAACTCTCTCCTGCATTTCCTTCTTTTCCCAGCTTTAGTTCGTTAATATTCAACAATCTGAGTGGGCGCAAAGAAGCTTCTTCTACTGTGGCCATAGGGAGAAATGGTATGGACAGCAGCGCTTCTAGGGCTTTTCGTAAAAAAAAAAATTGGGCAAAATCTCATTGTTCTTGTCATGCCGATGCAAGCGACACACTAGTGTCTTCGTGTGTCAGTGTCATCGCCGCCGTTTGTTGTTGTACCTTAGACCCACCAGGCCAAAGCTGCTTAGATTAGCATAGGAAGAATTGTGATGGAACAAGACCAGTAAGTTATTTTTGGGGTTATTCACCATGTTTTACCATACAGGCGCTGACAGGCGAAAAGTGCTGTGACCGTTTTTGTGTTGACAGTTTCATAGATGTCTTTCAATGTTAATTTCCTCTTTCGCAAGAGAGGCACCAGAGTGGTTCTCACTGGATTAATGCTTAATCCGTTATGCTGGCATCAATTGTTGGTTATGCTTTTTGCATGCGTTCAGTAAGTGTATGTTCATGCCAGACTACTACGAAAATTGGCAAATTGTCTGCATTACCCCATGTTTTAAATCCCATACCATTTAGTTTCACCAGCAGATAATCTATGACTAAGGCCCAAAGGAGAGGGTACGATCCTTGGAGAGAACCCTCTTTTGGCCCTAATAGTCAAGCACGTCCCTGTTGGATCGAAGGTAATGAGCCTGAAATCCAGCATAGCTAGTATGCAGCTCATAATCAAGCTTGGAAAATTTTCGTTTTTTAGGTTTCTCTATAGCTGCGTATGACATAATATCGAAAGGTGCCTGTGTATTAGTGATGGAAACGGGAACCACTTGCTTGGCTTCTGCTGCACCCTGGATGAAACCGGTCAGCTCGTGAATTGCCACCGTGGTGGATTTGCCGCTTCGATAGGTAAACAGGTATTTGTGTAGACGCATTTCTCCCAAGTAGTGTCCTCTGATATAGTCGTCATCTTAGAAGTATATGTGGTGGGGAATGCCTTGTCCTGGGATCTGAACTTTTGAAGACCCTGATTCCACCAAGGCACATCGTTTTTAGACTCTAAAAGATAGCTTTCTTTGTAGTTCAGCTGTATGTTTAAATAGAGCGTTTGTGTTAAATTCAATGTACCCCGCGCTGTTGATTAGCCGATACAATCCGCGGGACTGATACTACTGAAAAAGCGTCGTATCTCGGGTCTGAATATCTCTCTCTCGCCCAGTAGACACGGGGGCGCTATTGCCACTGATCGATTCCCATCGAGGACCAGCATCAGAGTCCAAGCCTCCACCTTTCAGATGAACCCCTTCTGCTTCGGAAAAGTATTCAAAGAGATCATGAGATCGAGGCAGATTTTCCTCAGACGCGGCGTGTAAGTGTGCCCTCAACTGGTCATAGTTTCAAGACATTAGGGTAGTTAAGTGAATTAATTCTTAGCCTAGTCAATTCTGTCACTTTTTTACAGTAGCGCCGTGTGCTTAAGCCAAGGCACTGTTTGTGGCTTCACTAGGGGCCTCAGCAATTTCTGCCGCTGGACGTTCCAGGATCCAGGACTACATCTGCAGCATGACCATTGATACCTGCACACCTCGAATGACAGTAATTTTCGCAAAGCCAACAACTAATAAATCGCTTAGAATTAGGGCCTGTTTTGATTCGATACGATGTAAACAAACACTTCATGTCGGAAAGCAACAGACAAAGTAGAGTGCGCGAGAAAAGAAAAAACAATAAAGTTGATCACATATTCAAAATTGCTTTTAAATTAAACGCAAATTTCACACTATCAAGAACACAGTAAACAAAGAGAAAACTGCAAACGCCACAAACCAACGTAAATATTTCGAAGCAACAACAAGAAAGGAACTTCTAACGAGAGCACCAAGTGCTGATTGCAGAAACCAAAATGAATATTATCACAAAAAATTCTATATATTTGAATAAATTTGAACATTTCTATAATTATTTAGACTTCAAAATAGTATAAAACAGCAAACCAACAACAAATTAAAAAAAAAAATTACAAAATTTCTGCACACAAACTAAAAAATACGACTACAGCGCGTGCGCAGCGTTGCCGAACTAATTCCTTATTCTCTAGCACTTGTCGTTTACTGGTTGCTCAGGAGTCAATTGTTTCCTGCCCCTTATATGTTCTCTTCAGTGACTCGGACTGAGAGCCCAGAAGACCGTCTTCCTCCTCTCTGCGTATGTATTCAGTACCTGAGCTGTCCCCGAAGATAAAAATATTTTCAGTTTCCTGTATGGGTTCGAGTAGTGCATCCTTTTGAAGAGTTGGTTATTTGGCGTTTTTGGGTCTTCATTTCCATTTCTAGGACTGACGTGGCTTGCCCGTTTCCCTTTTCTTACAAAGTTTCAGAACTATTTCCACCGTGAACTCGGATTTGTGATATAGCACCAAAAAGTCGTCTATAATTTTTCGCAGGCATTGGTGAATACTGCGCCGACAACCACCGAGAATACTAATTAATTCATTTTTGCTAAATAGGTAGGGCGAACTAGATTCACTTACTTCTGGGTTTCGCAGACATCTCCACCGGATAGTGAAGAGGAATTGCATCTATGGTTTACCTTCTTTAGCGTTCCATCAATCTGCTTTTTTAGAAGACCTGCCTGCCACTCACAATCACACATTCGGCGGGGAGCAACTTAGAGATATGTTAAAACTAATCCGTTATTACATCTAGAGCGGATATGTTCATTTATTAAATGAATTGGAAACGATAATAACGGGATGATAAAAATAAAATAATTATATTTAATTAATAAGTTTAGTTGATTACGGGAGCAGGTTCGGAATGTTTCAGCAGAAGATGATGTGTTCTGTAAATTGCCAGATCTATGTGTTTCGGTCCTCATGATTGGCACCACTTTTTGTGTAATAAAAGATGTCTGTCTGGTTTTCTTCCGCCCATGTGACATCTCAAAGTTGGGTTCAAAGACCACTAAACTATGTTCCCTCTCAAAAAAAAATTTAACACTATTTTTTCTATATTCTTTCCTTCTTTCCAATTAATAAGTGACATATTTTTATTTTTGGCTTAATAAAAAAAACAACAGATAATTGCATTTTATTCATGTAAATTTTTCAACGTTAAAAAGGGTTAAATATATAAAATTATACATACAAAAGAAGTATAATAAGGGAAATATATATATATAATAATATGACTATACTAACTTACACTATCACACAAAAATATGAGTGCAAACGAACAAAAATTAACGAAGAAGCGCATAAAATGATGTTTACGTGCACCTTCATATGATAATGATTGGGCAGATCTGCTCATGTTGAAAATTGTGGTGACATTGGCTTAATTATGTAATGTATATGACTTATTTCACTTGAAATTTTGTCCAGTATCAAAGCAACAAGATGGCTGTTCTTAGACATGTTTTTGTTGTTGTTGGTTTATAAGCAATTATCATGCACATCTCACGGAAAAAAATAAATATTGCAAATAGCCACAATGAAATGTTTTACTGAAATTCTTTAGTATCTAGTAATATACAATATCTTAAAATTTCTCTCTTAATCTCCTTTTATTTCTTTAAAAAAAAATGCTTCTCGTATTTCGCTAAATCACAATTGACATTACTGGTGTTTTATTAAACTGCTTGCTTTACACACCCAAATTAGTTTGACGTCATTGGCTTATACATTATTATTGTCAATAATTAAATGTTCGCATGAACTTCCATTAGCATAAACGTAATAAGTATTTAAAGCTTGCTTAAACTTATCAAGTTTTTCATTTGATTTTTCCGATTTTACCATTTCGTCCATCAATGAAAGTTAAATGCAAAATTTATGTACCTCTATTAGTCTTCGACATTTTTACTTCCCGAATTTATTGTCTCAATCATCTTACATATTTGCACATTTCTATGGATATTCTATGTTATGTTTTAAAGTTCAAACGATACGACCGCCATCGTTCGTTTTCTGATTAACTTTCTCTAGAAGATTAACAACAAAATAAAGACTCATTTGTTTTTAAAGCACTCGTATCAATCTTCTTTTTATACGTTTATTATTTTAAAAACATATTTTTCTTTTTTTTTCGACGTTTAAAAATCAAAAGTCTATGAATTTTCTTTTAATGCTTTTTCTCAAATTTCTCTAGTTCCATGCGACACGACCTCCATCTTTCTTTTCTCCTTTTTCCCTCGTCTCTGCATGCCAAGAAAAAGCCCAGGAAATGTACCGGAATAATTAAAGTCAAATTCTTTGTCCGTGAATAAACTTAACAATTTTTACAACGCAAGGTTGCATTCTTAACTAACATTTTTAAGTAAAACCACATGTTATAGACTGTGAGAGTAAAATGGGAAGAGGTAAGCTGTCTACTTTAATTTTGTTACATCAAAAAGTTAATGTTTCCTCGCCAATCCAAGGTATATAGATGTTAATTAAAATGTCTAGTAAAATAAAATACGACAATTAAGGGATGTTAATTCGACATCAAACATAATCGACATAGTGTTGCGATGGATTAATTTTTTCTAAAAATGTTGTCGATATAAGGGTAAAAAAGAAGAGATTGAAGAGTACAACATATTTGAAAGTGCAATGAATCTAAACGTTCTCCTATCATGATTATAAATGGTTGGATAAAATTTTGCTTCATTATAAATAACACTGTAAGATCGCTGTTGTCTCTAGATAAGGTAAAAGAGCTTACAAATGACGAAATATGAGTTTCCTACCTAACATATTATTAAAAAATCTCCCATCTCACTAACCTAGTTCACATGAAAATATATTTTACAGATAGCAAAACTAAATAAAGATTCATTACGGTTTACCTGCCGACACAGCTGGCGACTCGCCTCAGCGGTTAGCAGACTATTTCAGAGGTACAGAGCAGGATTCGCAAGAAAATGTCACAATAAAATTTGGTATTGGTAAACTGTATTCGTGGGAAGCAAGGTTAGTTGAGTCAAGTAAGTTGAATTGCAATATTCGAACGGATAAGACCAGAAGAAACATAAGTATAAGTCCCTGTAAATAATTTGCAAATAGAGTGCCTGAGAATTAGAAATAAAATCTACATTATGCTAAAAATCGCAATTCAGTGGTACGAAATTAACCTCGATAGGTGTCGAATAAATACGTAAAAGCATTAAAGAGAATTTTGCCTAACAACATACTATTCTTAACAACGGGTACATATCTGTCGCCAAAATAGGCATCTTTGGCTCGATCGTAGACATGCCAGACATCTTTTGTCTTCAAGGAAGATAACAAAATAATACAAGAAGAAGTCCGGCGATTCAAAAATAGGATTTAGAATGGAGAAAGAAAAATCAAGCAAGCTCGACAAAAGAGTTAAGACCTTTTGGATGCTACGAAAATACTCAGCAGAATAGTAATGAAAAGTATATGTTGATGAAGACAATGCTTGATAGGAATAAGACAAGCAAACCACCTACCCAATAACTTCCTTCAAAATCACCATTTAGCTGATCATCTTTGTATCTCACACTTTAAAAATCACGCTAAAGCCTTCATTTTTAATTCTGACAAAAAAGATTCTTATAGTATGGTTTGAACACCTCTTGGCTACCATCAATACAGTGAAACATCGTAATCCAAAACAGCCATGCAGCCCAGATTATAACAAAACTATCCTTTTAAAATATTTGCTGATATCAAGGTTTAATTGTACAACTTCATTGATAAATTCCTTCTTTAAACTACACTGTTATTGTCCCAGAAATTGACTATATAGTTTAAATTATCCCTTAAATATAAGAAACTTCCACAGTTGTTTTATAATTATGGCCCTATCAATATTCTTATTTGCCTTAGTAAACTACTTGAAAAACTAATTAAAGGAAAATTGATCAACCTTGTAACTTACTCTACTTAAACATTCCAGATAAGGATGGTTACAAATTTGTGATATCCACGTATATGGTGTGGAAATCCGACAGTATGCTTTTGCGTTTTTTGCAAAAAAAAGAGACATTGACCGATTTAACTACAATAGCGACAAATCACTAACGTATTTATTTTTGCATTTCTTTCCTTTGCTATTATTAAATCAAAGATAAGTCATAATACCGAGAGAGTGAATGCAAAAAAAGAGTAAGAGTGCTGAGGGGTTGTTTTACAAAATAAAATTCACGCAATTCATTCTCTCTACGGTTCAACGATTATAGTTTTAATTTCAAGCGTCGTTGTGTTTCACGTAATTAAAAAATAAATCTATTTTTCTGGAGTAATTTTATATAATTATAATTGCATATATTTCGTTACAATTGATATTAAACAAGAATGAAAGACTACATAAGTTATACAGTAAGGAAGAGGTTTTTTTCAAGTTTGCTTATATTGAATGGTTTGCTCACTAGAATAAAAAATTAAAATCTCGATGTCAAAAAAATACAATGATAAATGTATTTCAATTTATTTGTTTATTTACAAATAAAATTCAACTTAAATAAATGAACAGCGCAACTCGATTGATTCTTAGGAACAAATCTTATGGTAAGTATTAGGAATAATTTTATGCTATGTATTATGAATAAGGCATTATGAAGGAAAAAATAACAAGATTAAAAAAAAACATGTGCACATCTAGTACACAGGCGCACCCGGAACGGTATAGATCCAATTTGTAAGTAATCCCTTAACCAAAAATCTTGGCAACCCACAATAGTGGGCAAAGTCCACTCGGCAATTAATGTGGGTGAGCCAATAGTACCATTTGTTAACTTAACTAAGAAAAAAGACAAAAATAAACCAGGAACAGTCAGGCAAACGATAGCAATGAGGCAGGTCTACACACGAATTTCTAAAGGCAAAGAGCAACAACTACTTTCAAGCGAATTCTGTTGAATCTACGTAGCACATATAGAAAGGAAGCCGTACAACAGCGACATACTCAAATATTGGTCTGGCTATCTTCGAATATAACCTTTTTGTAATGTAAGGCTATCTTCGAATATAACCTTTTTGTAATGTAAGGATCGTCGGGCTGTTTGGATCAGCGTTTAATGAAGCCAACGGCTGTCCTAGCTTCATTCATGGTGTACTTAATATATAGATTGAAACATAGTCTTTGGTCGAATAAAACCCTTAAATCAATGAGCGAATGTACACTTTTCAATTTTTGTGAGTCGAAGAAATACGCTGTAGTGAATGAATTCCTCCTTGAGAATGAGAAAGCTTCTTGCATTTTTAAAGATTTGATTTCATAAATTTTGGTGGGTACCGTCTAACCAAATTTCGTAAGTCAGGTTAAAAGACATACGAGCGCGATCCCTAAGTAAAAGAACAAATTGATCTAACAAAGTCAGCGTACATTACGATATGACTTAACTTAATCACCGAAAGAAAATCATTGCTATTTAGGCAGCGTCCTTAGTGACTGCCATGAGGAACGAGTCAGTGAGATCAAACGTCCATCAGTGGCAATGGAGTTAGAAAAAACTCTGAATACTCTGTTATGAAGATAAGAGTTGATAACTTTCAATTAATGTAAAGGAAAGTTAGAGTCCGGGATCTTGAAGATCTATGACTTATGGCTAACTAAGTAAGCAAGTAATAAAATCCGTGTATACCACATCCGTGCGCGAGCCACTACAGAAAGTTTTGCAAACATGACAAGCAAACTCTAAGAGGTTCGTCGCGCTTTGTCTTCCTTTTAGAAAGTCATGCTGAAATGTAAGATAAGATAGTGTAAGTTCATTGCTAAGTAACAATTCGTTCAAGCAATTTACGTAAGGCACTCAACTTGCAAATTCCTCTAGATGTCTATTTCCTCTATTCTGAAGTAGAATAAGCAAGGACAAGACGAACGCAAATGAAAAACACCTATTTGAACCAATGATTAAAAATCTTTAAAATAACACGACTTGCTTCATCAGAGCATGATTTTGATACACATGATTATAATGCGTTCTTTAAGGGATGACCAAATAAGTGGTAAAAACTTTCATAGGAAGTATTCAGCAAAGAGATTCGAGGTTTCAATACGACGATGGGTATATGGAGATTTTTCTTTTTTCATTTCAAGGTATCTGCGGTTAAGGTAATGAAAGCTGTGCCTTGCATCATAGTAGTTGAAATAGTCCTACGCAGAACCACGTTTGGTTAGAATAGAACAAAAACTAAGGTAAGCAAATAAAAGAAGGATACAACAATGTATAAGAAAATAATGTGAAAGCACGGAGTAGAACAAATGATGATCCAACTTGTAGTTCTAACCAAAATTTATTGATAGATCGATCAAGTGATGGTAATATTAACCATAAAAAATTGAAGTTTCATCAAGTAATTGGGTTCATCATCGTACAGACAAACAACAAAAATTGAAAAGGCTAATTTTAAATTGGTGCTTGAGTTTCAAAAAAAGAAAAAGAAAAAAAGGGGGCAAACAGAAGAGAGAAAAACAAAAGTTAACGTTTGAAAAAATTAAGAAACCGCTGTAAAACCTTTCCCTTCTTTTTCAACTAAAAACAAAAAAAAAATTGTGTAACTGAAACTATCCATATACAGGTAATGAAGTTTCGCCATCCACTCTATTTATAAAATATTAAAAGAAACTTTGAAATTTTTCGATAAATTATTCTGATGTGGCAATTGAATGTGGTATTGAAAATTTATCTATTTTATTGAGTCACTCAAAAGTGTGGCAAGCGGAATACAACCGCTTAGATGTGCTCCAAACAACCAACCAAATTAAGAAGTAAATTTATTATAAAAAGCTAATCGTCTTTTGGAGCAATCGAAGAAGCAAAGCTACTCACCGAGCCACTTGAACTCGTGAACGCGTAGCTAAACGCAATACAGAACCGCCGGACGGGAGTGAACAAGAAACGCTTTTGGAAAGAGAATGTAAGCGTAATACTTTTCAAGCTAGAAGTGAACGCGAACTGAACTTTTTAAATGCTCCTGCATTACTAAGGCGGAGCCGGAGCGTGAGCCAGCTTTGGAACTGAACTACCGATCTAGATCTTGCATAGCGAATCTGAACGAGAGCGTTGACAAAATGGCGATTTATCATGCGATTTGGAATGAGAATGCAATTTGTGCTCTCTAAATTTTTTTTCTCCACCTGATAGAGATTTACCCCGGTCGTCTGTTTGCCATTTCGATAGTTGCTCTTCGTCCACCACATTCCCTCAAACTACCTCTTCGTCTTCATCGCTAGCTAGTGCTAAATCATGTTTCCGATAAAAATGCAGGCGATGTTCATAGGCAGCCAGTGGGCATTACTTCACTTCAATAGCGTACTATGCGGCTGTTGTCCAACTTTCGTACGTCGTCAATACAAACGTACTCTGGTTTCGAGATCAATGTAGAATACACCATTTGGACGCATTGCGAAGAAATAGTTTTCTTTGGAATCTTTAAAAGCTTTACTCGTTACAATCTAATTACATTCGTGAGGAACATTATAATCTCCTTTGTGGAGCGTCTGTTCAGCAAAATTTCAACGCTTTCTTTTGTAGGTGGCGTCATTTGGTAAAAAGTATGAAAAACATTGTTTGCTTTTACCCATTCCACGGATCATAGTTTTAAACATGGGTTCCAACTGGTACATTTTTACCCATTATTACCAGACGACTCTCACTAATAAGCACAGGGATATATTTAATAATTAAAATTTGGATATACTGACAACACTTCTTCTGGCACTAGGTTCGTTTTAGGATAATGTTTACTAATTTCACTCTCGGTATTGTTAAAGGTTTTTTCAATCGCCTTATTTTAAAATTCGCTATTTAAACATAAAGCTTTCACCCGTAGTGATTTTTCCTTATTATAGCCTACTTTGGCTTCAATGTTCTCAAGATTTTGCTGTTGACAGTGTGTCGACTGCGTAAGTGAAAATATCGAATCATGAGTGGAATAAACATTCTCAGTAATTTTTCATCGGCTAATTCTAATTTGGCCTAGTGACACCTAAACAATGTCCAGTTAATATCAAAAATATTTTCGTATTTATAGTTTGACTTTCTTAATTTTTATTCCGAAATGTATTTAATCAAACACGCCGCGCCCACATCAAGTTAAAAGTGACCAAATTCTAATTTTTCACGTTTTCGATGTTTTATATTTATTACTTACGTTACATATGGGAATGCTTCGAGCAAAGTAAGTGTTGTCTACAGTTCATTGCTCCAATTATTGTCTGGATAAAAATAATAAAATCTACAATAGGTTACTATCTAAGTAAAATATAAATAAAGTTTACGAAAACTACAACCTATAAGATAAAAACGATAAAATACGGAAATTATTCTGCACATTCTACACAAGAAGACACATTGTCTTTAATTAGGAAAGTTGACCACTCCCACCCCCTACTTCAAAATAGGAAAATTTGTTTGGTTTAGTTTTTCCGTTTTTTATTTTTAGATTTAAGTTTTTATGTTTAAGTTATAGTGCAAAAACCGTTGGGCGTTGTGTATGTATTTTAATATATATATCATAAAGTATTAAAATTGGTGATAGATAAAAAAGATTCAGCCTCAACCGAATAGAGTGTCAGTTCCTATTTGGCATTAGGTAATTATCTAAGAAGACGGCATAGAATGGATAACCGCGTCAAGATATAATCTTTAAAAAAAAAAATAATTCCGAAGATAAGCAACTCGTGGATGCATTGACGGCATATGCAATGTCTGCCACGATGGATCCTCATAATCTGGAAACGTCCTAACGTCAACGCAATTCGGATGTGTTCCCTAAAGGAAAAGAAAACTGTTGGAGATATTTTAATAACATGCTAATAAGCCGCTTTGCGGCTGTTCCAGAATTTGTTAGAAATTGAGGGCAGTAGTTGCTAAATTACAAAAAAGGCAACTTATGATTGATTCCATAACACTAACAAATATTAATTTCCAGCATTCGACATAAAGGTAATTCGGATACTGAATCACTTACTTTACAGGGATGAATTCGCAATATTGCGTCTGACTTGGCTAAATTTTGATATGGGTTGGCGAAAAATACAAGCTTTTAAGAAGCCCAACGGATAAACAGTGTGTGGTGAACTTAAAAGAGAACTAAAAAGAAAAATTTTCAGCTGAACCATTTTTTGATATCGAGGCTGCTGACCCCGGCATACTTGAACAGAACCATTTACCCAATTAATGTAGATCAACGTGAAATACCGTATTCAACGACGAGAAAAAGAAAATACAAACTCAAGTCCGAAGCGAATCATCCTACTAACACATCTCATCGGTTAATTGACACATAAAGGGAAATGTTCGCACAAAACGTAATCATAAATCGTCGGAAGCCACTGTTTTTTTAGTCTTTCTGTCTTACTCACAATGACGACGGCACAAGTTGTCAGCACCTAAATGAGACCAAGTAACTTTCTCTACTCATGGCGTCCTTCGATAGGGAAGTGACTGCAGCTGTTGGGCAGTATTTGCTTTGAAAACCTTGAGAATCTTTCTTCAACAAAGATGAAAATCTAAATAGATGGAAGATAGAATCAAAGTGGGAGGCACAATCCTTCTTGCTCCACAGAAAGCTTTTAGCATTAATGGTTTGCTCTTATGGGAACAGTTTATGCTACCTGCTGGTTAAAAGGTCTATCAAATTGAAGTGTTAGATTAGTGTTAGTGAGAACCTATTTCGGCATAAAAGCTGTGCCATGTTGGTTACGTTAAACCTTTTGCGCAGTAAATAGGTTATGTATATATAAGCATAACAGGCACTGGCCAGAAATAAATAATAATGAACAAAGTATTTAGATTTTGACGAATTTTCCAGGTTTTCCCGTGTCGTGATTTTTAGATATTATGTAAAAATAAAGAATTGTTCAGACCTTGCAGTATGATGTACTTTTCATCACCACCATTCTTATATATGGAGCGATCAAATATTTTCTGACGGTATGACGGCAATGCTAAACTATATAAACTTATATAAAACAATAATTGCCAAATGAAGATACATAAAATAATTTGGAAAATATTTTTGGCTTTAATGTCAGGTAATACGTAAAGATTTCTGCAACTTAACAAATACATTCACAATCGAATTCACAACTTAGTATTTAATGTAACATTAGAATAATTAATTCCATTTCTTCTGTAGTTATGCATGCTACAAGAAGGTTCAGGTACGTAGGCGTATGGTGTGTACTTTTTGTTCACTAGTTTAGCTTTGCTATATCAATGTCAAGAGAATCAGTTGATAATAGCATGGCTTCTGAAGTCGAAATTATGAGAGGCAAAGGATCGTTAACAATATTACTTGAGGGATCTACAACGGTTTCTGAGCCATTCATCATTTCGTTCCCCATTTCAACATTACATTCGTCATGTAAATGCGAGAGAGGTGATGGTGCGTCTGATTCGGTTCGATGAGAAGATGACAGTAGTGGATCACAACCATGCTGTATCGGCATGGTAGATAAACTATTATTCTGCTGTTGTCGTTCCCGGCGTCGATGACGATGACGCTGTTGGTGGTAATATTGGCTCTTAACTATTTTATTATATTGAATTTTATTGTTATTATCGCTGTTATTCTGCTGAATGCTGTGGTTAAGGTAGTTGCTGTCTTTATCATTTTGCACCATGAATGTTAAAGAATTTCGATTGTTAGGACAACATGTATTTCTAACTGCTTCCACATTTTTTTCAGTAGAATAAATTTCATGATGCCCGTAGTCAGACAGTGTGTTGGATTGTGCTGAGTGGTTACATTCGGTGAGTAAATGTCCGGTAGATAATAAGTGATCGCTGTGGGAGGATAACATTGGATCGTCACCGCGCATTGGATGTCTGTTATCGTCCATTAGATCGTCAACAATACTTGTATTACAACTACTTGGGTTATTACCAATTACATATGACTGTGAAAAATACCAAAAAAGAAATTCTATAACTAAATACGCATAAAAAGCGATCGTTAAAGGTTTCAATAAAATGCGGACATACATTTTCCGATATATCATATATCACAGGAGTAGAATGATGACTTTTATGCGGTGGAGTGGGACATTTGAGAAATGAGGTAGTTGGTGTTGGCGCTGATAGTGATGTTAGTTTAAAATCCGTTAAGGGTAGACCATGCGATCTGGCTTGTATTTCCAGCTCCTGCAATTATATAAAGAAATTCAAATGAATCGGGAGTATTGCAAGAGAGGCCTATGAAAAAGAAGAAATTCAAGCCAAGAAAGCAGATAAACTGTAGTTTTCATGAATCATTTCGCAACCAATTTTCGAAATAAATACAAATACCAAAAAAAAAGTGAGTGATACATTATTAACAGTTGGCCTTACAAAAAACATGTGACTCTTAGATGCCGTTGCGTCTACTCGTGCGCGATTCTAGTTCAAATATCACAAAGAAAAACACTGCAGACTATAAATGCATACTTTCACACTGCACAGTGGTGAATCTGATACCATAGAATTACATACCTTAACGAAAGCTAGAAAAAGCGCATAATTAATTTATGCACTATTTGTGCCACAATTGTCCCTCTCTTTTCCGTTATCTCAAATTCGCAACTAACCAAAAGGTTTCTAAGAATAAGCTGGATAAAGCTATAAACCCCAGCGTAAACTATACGAAAGCGATACGTTTCGCACGATTTTACATAAAATTTCGTCGACGTAGTAAATCTAGAAGTTACAGAAAGTAATGGTCAATTATTACGTATCATCATGCAAAGACGGATGTATTTAGAAACTGATAACAGGGGCAGTCAAAACTCTTAAAACTTTTAAATATGAAACAGATAATAATTATATATTACAATTTGATCGAAGGGGCAACCAAACCGTAACGTTATTGGAACTTATCCATCCACATTTATGTGAGGGGGCGCAATAACCACCGCATGCGCGCATTTTAAAGTAAGAAAAAGTGTCATTTATCACAGCGAACTATAATTGAAATCAAGGTCTATCTAAGAAAATCTCAAAAGTCTATTGGTTTTATTTATTATTGGTTTCAAAACTAAAATTTACAAACATAGTGCGAAAAAAAACAAATATAAAATTCTTCTAAACATTCGGCTGCACGATTATTAAGTAAGAACTCTTCTTAGTCAGCTGTATGTCCACTTTCGACATCGCTTCAACCGTCCAATACAATCTTGATATTAACCAAGCGGATGTGATAAGCAGTTTGTATAGGGGAAATCTAGCTAAAATTGTCAGTAGTTTTCCAAGCTGAAGAAAACATAGCCCACTAGCCATGATTTTGTTAAAACTTGCTCAATACAGTTTGGAAGCAAAGTCTTCAAAAAGGTTACCCAAAACCCTAATTGGTAAAAGTAAACGACTCTAATATAGGTAGCGTTTTGGAGCACAATATAAAAATGATCCTATGAAGACGCATGGCAAGGAAGCAAAGAGAATTTTGCTTATAGCCAGAATACATTTTGCGATATTTGAAAAACCACTTTCGCTTGCAGTTAGCCCGCTATCCTTGAAGAAGAAGGAAGTTGCTCCATGTTGCATTTTGAAATTTAATATTTACCTTAAATATTATGTATACATTGTGATATCCTATACAGGAACAAATGCAACCATTTATACCGTTGTAAATTCATTCGTTTGTTCATGTTATCGTTAGCATAAAAGCAGCATGAGTAACAGATATTTTTCTTTTAAGGCCTGTTTTGTTTGCATATAATTGTACAACTTTCTTATTATAAGTAATTTTTGTTTATATTAAAATTCTTATTTATAAGCTATATGTCACTAAAACATTTGTATATATATAGGGAAGCTGTTTCTACTTAAAGTAGAGAACATCTTGATTTCAAAGAATAAACTTCTTCATCTTTTTGTTTAATTTTCCAGAAAAGGATTAGCGATTTACATCACTGATTTCTTAATTCCAGCTTTTGATTGAGTAGCTAATGCCAGTAAATTTGTATCTTATATTCTTTGACTTTGTAACGTGTGCGTATGTAGATGTAGGCAGTTTCGATCGGTCGGCTTGTCCTCTGCTTCTTGCAAGAGAATAGAAATTAAGGAGTATTTTAAATAAATCGTTAGTTAAACTGTAAAGAATTGTAAGACAAGAAAACTAAAAAATACTTTAAAAGTAATTGAAATTTTGAAGAAAATACGTTTTGCACGTTGTTGGTGTGTCCCATATGTGAACTTAATTGTGTTAAACATCGCACACATAAATATATATAATTGTAAAAGCGATTTCTTTGAATGTACGTACTTAAAATTTATGTACCTATTTTTTTTTGCTTTAGTATGGAACGATAAGCAAAAGTGAAAGAAAAAGGCAGACAACTAACATCGAAAAGTTAAAATATAGAAAGAATATAGAGTTTCACGCATATCAAAATTGGAAAAACATTTTGTAAGAAGTCCAATAAATCCAAATCGAAACAATATTGAGAAGAATTCTTTCAAACCAATGCTGAACATGTGCCTGTCCTTGGGGGCCTAATCAAAATTTTCTGTGTTGTTCGTCATAATCTCAGTTGGTGGTGGCTGTCTCCATACGCTCCTATTATGCAATCATCCTCAACGTGTCGGTGCCGTTTTGTCATCATCACTGCCATCACTGTAATCTCCTTATTGTTAATTTGTGAACACTGCCGGCGCAAGGAGTTGTAAGAAAATGATATTAAGGTAGGGTATTATAATGTTACAAAAAAACTAAGCATCTTACAGGGTCCGCGAAGACGGAGGATATGTGTGTGTGCGTGTGAGCGTAGGAAAGTAACCATGGGTACTGACTAACGGACAAAAGACCGGTACTAACGGACAGCGCGACTCGCGGACAGGGTTAGATTATTCTTAACTTAAAAATTTTTTTTAATTAACTGTACATATATGAAAAAAAAGAAAAAAAAGGAATATAGCTGGACTACCTAGCCAGCCTACAGAAAAAAAAACCAGCGTTACCCTAACCACACAACACAAAAGTTAAAATAAATGATTAAAAACTTGAATCAAAAGCTGATCGAAACTGTACCTATATGGGCATAGGTGTGACATTTACATAGTAATTACCAATGTAATAAATAAAAAATAACTAATAAGTAATAATAAATAAAGCAATAAAAAAAAAAACAGAGCATTCGAGACAAAGCAGTTTGAGAGCAAGAACTGTTACTTTTAACATATATATATATATACATGCCTATATATATATATATATATATATATATATGTATTTATATATATATATTTAAAGCAATGAAATTGTGCATGGTACAAGACCGGGAAATTCAGAAAGAAAAACATACATCGATCTTCCGGCTGGATGCGAAGACGTGGGGCGCTTCCCGCCAATGACAGGAAAGGGGCGGAAGGAAATTATCGCTGGTACGAATTTATAAGTTGGTATTGTAAACGCGGTGAACACAGCAGAAGAAAAATAGTATTATGGCGCTGCAGTAAGTAGTCCCGTTTATTTGCGAGTCCTTGACTTGGTTTAATTCGAAAGAAAACAAATATATGGGGATGTGTGTATGTGTGTGTGTGCGTTTACAGTACGGCGACAGTTATGATTCCCTATCTATATATATATATATATATATATATGTCGTCCTGTTTTATTCCCTTTCTTTCGTGAACGCAACTGGACTAGCGAAGTGAATTACGAAAATGGAAAGAAAATAATTTTTTGCCTAATATAGAGAAAATTGGACATTCCCTTAAAAATTTTCCGTTATTTTTGTGTTAAACCTCCATGGATTTTGAAAGACTGCTCTTTTGACATCTCGCTGTCTATACACAAGAAAGAAGATACACCAAATTACGTCTTCAGGAGTCTAATAGCTGAAAAAACCCAAGTACTGGAAAGTACCGGTTGGAATCTTTTATACACAGACGGCTCAAAATCGTCTAGTATGCTTTCTGCTTTTGCCGTGGTAGATGCTTCAGGACAGGTTCTTCTCAATCACATATTTCACGAAAGTACTTCAACTTGCACAGCCGAAGCCAGAGCTATCCTTCACGCCGCGAACCTTGCCCATAAAAACAAACTCAATACCGGCATTGTTACTGACAGTTTGTCAAGCTATTCGGAATCCTTGGACTTCGAGATGGAGCACCATCAACAAATTAAGGAATATAATTACATCACCCGGCGGAAAAATTAAAATGTTATGGGTTCCTAGTCATATTGGTTTACTAGGAAATGAGCAGGCTGAATGAGCGGCAAAGTATTCTGCTTCTGCACCTCTAATTATGGATTATGTCATGGAAAAGTTGGATCTTCAAAGATACGTTGAAGGTAAAGTTAAAGAGAAAATTACAGAAGCAAATCTATGATTACATCATCAACACTACTCTTCTATTAACCCTCAATTAATTCCACCTTTATATTCAATAAATGTTGAGAAAATCAAGATCAAACATTTTCGAGTATTCGCCTTGGTCATACAATTGCATCTCACCAATGGCTCTTGAAGAAGTCTTCCTCCCCAATCTGCAGTTGTGGACAAATTCTTACTATTAGGCACATTCTCTGCAATTGCCTGATCTTTTCCTGGGCTAGAAGTATTGCATTTGGAACGATTAACCCGTTGGAAATTCTAAAATCCGCTTCAGAACAGAATATCACTCAATATATTACTTTATTAAAACTACTAGGCTCAATATCTAATGTACATTTTTTAAATTAGAGCCGATAGCCTGTGTTGCTAGTGGTCAACGTCTTTTTTTTTAGTCTAAGAATTTATTTCATTAGTCTAAAATTTTAATAATAATAATAATAATAATAATAATAGTAACAATAATAATACCTAATATAATGTATTACAGTCAGAAATGTACGATAGAAGCAGATTTAGAAAGAGAACTTCAAATAAAATAATAGTTAAATTAAAAATCTGATAGCATCTTAACATTTGGTTACTCTGAACGTCTGCCAACAAGCGATAATACCTTTCGATACTTAACGCAAGTATAGCATTAAAGGAAATAGACAAAAGCTATAAGACAATGAATAAAACGAAAAAATTAAAAGCAATCATACAAATTCAAATTACTACCAAAGCAAGTAAGTTATATTCGGCTGGGGCCAAATCTCACATACTGCCACACTCTCACACCCACTGCCATTAAAGTCTTTGGCTCCTATGCTTTTGTTTATTGGTATAAAAAAGTGAATGGGATAAAAGTTATATTTCACCTTTTACTTCACTAAAATGCATTCTCAAGAAAAATTAATCTACCACTTCGTGACGCCCGCCCTAATGAATTTACAATAAACGCACTTAGCTTGTCAGCCTCTACTTTGCAAGCCCCTTTATTTGATACCCTTATCGCTAGTATTATTAAGAAAAAATTAATCCTTCATGTCGTGGTATCCATATGTTTTCATTTGAGAAAAGTGTTAAAGAGTTTTAAACATTTTGTCTTGTTTATCTAATAAGCATAAAACTTCAAAAAAGTGAAAAGAAGAAGATTTTATCACTTTTAACTTTGTGTGGGCATGGTCGATTTTCTCACACAAACAAAGGAGTTTTTTAGAAAGTTTCTGAAGCTTCCTTCTGAGTGCTGCAAACATTATAGCAAAATGAGCATACCTCCCATACTTCAGTAGTAGGTGTAATAATAGTAGTTGCAGCAGCACAAACAAGAGCAGCCAAAGCAACAAAAACGGTAACGAAAACAGCAACAGAGGCGACAACAACAACAATTTGAAGTATAAGTCAGGATTTGCATTCCCTAATGTACGGATGATTTGTGTTTTCGTTTCTTCTCTTTATTTCTCTCATAGGCAGTGTGGTCGTATCTACGATGAGTGTGCGATCGATAAAGCACAACAGCGATCCAGGTATATTCAAAACACGAACTGTTCGCCACGATCTATGTGAATAGTGATGATAGATATATTTATACTAAATTTCTGTAATACAAACAAAGCCGCGGGTGAACTTTCTCGCGTGGTTCGCAAATTTTGATCCGATATCTTCGTTTTTCGTTCTTCCTTCTTTATCTTTTTTAGTGACCTACTTTGTAATTCCATTTATCCACGCAGTAAAGCCGTTGTTGCTGATGAATTCAATGTTCAAAAGGCGCCACGATTACCATTCGATCCACAAAGCTATTCAGCGCAGGTTATGACCACGTACCTCCCGGTGACTCGAACTACTGGTCTATTTCCGCATGCGTTTATATGCTAATCTTCAATCAAATGCTTCTTCATCGAAGAAAAGTGAAAATATCGAATAACTTTATTTTATAATTGAAGATTTTTGATTTCATATCAGTAACAACATAAATGATCTCATCATTCACGCAACGCTGAACTTCGTTTGCTTAAAGAAAGAGAAAAAACTACATATAAAGCCAAGGAACTTTTTGGTTTTATCAGGTTTGCGAAGCGCAGACGTTTAGTGGTTCGCCGAATCAATCTTCCACATCGATTTCTGAACGATTTCTAAAGGTCAGCAAAATAATATCCAGCTTGGCCCATGAAGCCAATGTATCAGCTGAGTTCTTTTCCCCTAACTTCTTTTTGTTATATAGCGATTAGCCATTTTTTGCTTAAGAGCGCAACACACCCCATGCTATTCTTTCGAATGGGGGTGGTCGAAATTCGATGTCAGTGTTCGTAAGATTCCAGGACTAAGTGGTGTATAGATCATACCAATTCATTTCAAAAAGTGTGCTGTCGGTGTTTACCCAGATCTTTGCATAGCCTTAGCAGAGAATGTTATCATGAAGGAATGTTCCCAACTTTTGGAGGGCAACCAATGCTAAATAAGGCTTTCGCAAAAATCTGGTTACTGATGACTTAATGACCCATTTCAAGGAAAAGTAAATCGAAACTATTCGTGGTGTCGGGGAAAGTAAGGACATCGGCTTAAACGACCACAACAACGACCCCAAGATCGTTTGTAGTCCACCAAGAACTGTAATCCGTGATTCTACTTCTACTCAATTTCCCTTAAATGCAAACGTACTACACCGTCGCTGTGGAATCACATTTCTCACACTTTCAAACCAGTTGATTTAAAAGAAGTGGTACAGAATCATCTCCGTTAAATCTTCGAAAAGAAACACCGTTCAACCCTTAAAAGGACATTTAGGATATTGTTACGGCATTGGTAATATGCCTACAGAGGAGATATCCTTTCTCGTTAGTTGCATTTCCCCCAAGAATTGGACAATATGGTCTTCCGAGGAAAGGAGATGAGATTAAAGACAACTGTGCCAACATCAATACTTTGGAAATATGTCAATCTTAAGATCGTTTCTTAGGAAGAAGTACCTCGTTATCAAGTGTTCGGCAAGTGTTTTACCAAGACAGGAAATGCAGAGTTGACGGATGTTCTAAGCCTCCTGAAGGGTCAGAACAAGGGCTTGAGTGACAAATACTGGAATGTTCTCCAAAACGTTATGAGTAAAAAGTTGATGAAGCTAGTCCTGACAATTAACGATGGCTTCCACGTAATGCTGAAAAAAAACGCACACGATGCTAGCTACGGCTTTCACTCAATCTCTTTGACACATGGCGGCGAATCTGCGGGGACCCACAAAATTAGTTAAGGCATTAAATGTGGCGCGGCCATCATATTCATCTCCAGTAGGGACAATCTTTCCAGCTACCTAAGCTAAGGAGACGTTAATGCGCCTACGACTCCCCATAAGTCCTCAGCGATACTACTCTCCATACCCAGCCAAGCAAGCTGAGGGACAGAGGGCTGCAAGAACTGAGTCCAGTCTTGAAGGAAAGCCCATGCGCTTAACGGTGCGAAAATCTCTGGTAGTACCAGAGCGCAGCAACCAGAGAAGTAGAATAATCAGGGTACGCTCCTCTGTGGTCGCATTTTGCCGCTTGCAACAATATTAATCTAGGTGCGTCGGGTGCATTGTGGTACACCTCCATCAGATTAAAGCCCCTCATTGCAGTCTTAGACCAATGTCCGAAAATGAGTCTGAACAGCGCTCGCATCACATATCTCTGGATAAATTGAGGTGTTATTCAACGCCTACATAACGGCAATGTGGTCTACAATGCTTCACGCGAGTAGCGTAGACCCGAGTTACTTATTACCAATAATTCGAATTTCCAGATTGAGCTGGGGTGAGATGCCATCTTCAAAAGAGAAACGTAGCCACATGTGCTTTACAAGCGTTAAGAGCCGGTAACTGTGGTCTACGCCAGCATTGTCCGGGCTGGAGTAGCTAACGAGTTGTAATACCAACCCAACATCAAAGAAACGTATAAGCTACAACTTTCAGGAATGCAATTATGGGAGACGTTTGAGAACATCTCAATCTCAATCTGATCAGTGCTAACCTAATTTCTATCTTGGAATGACATCTCGCCAACGAGGTCTGATTAACGAAGCTTCAGCATATAACGTTTGATCTTGCCGTTGTCGCAAGGACGCGCCAACCCTATGTTTTTTTTCCGGAAAACGTAAACATTTCTCCTTGTACACGCCATACTGGTTAAAAAATTTAATTTGAAGCCAACAAAGATTGGTGTCCTCCACAGTCCAAGAAGTGTAAAGGAGACTTTCTTTGGAAAAAGTAAAGGGAACAAGAGCTTACATTTCAGTCCAAAAAACGCTTTAAGCTAAGGTTTGAGGGACTGGCTACTTATACGGAACAATTAATTGTACACAACGTTGAGATGAAGTGAGCCAACTGAGCTGTTTGATGCCAATGTTGCGAAGGCATGAATAGTTTTCCAGAGCTGGCGAGTTTTTCAAAAGCTCTAGCCAAAAATCGTAGTAATGTGGTGTTAACTCTGAATATGGAGACTACAGAAAAAATTGGTTATTTTTTGATGGCAATCCTCTATGCTGAGTGCCCGTGAAATGCGAACTAAGCGATGCGGAGGAAACTCGCGGGATAGTCTCTCCTAGGAACTGTAATCTCACTAACAACTGAAAGAATTCAATGGGCTGCGTCGACAAACGAACCATGCATATCACGCTTGCTCCAAAAGTGCGTAAAAACTTTCGTTCGATCTATTGTAACGAGGCATAGCTTAAAGCAGACGCAAATATGAGCGCCTTCCATAAGCCTTAATTTCTTTATTTTCAAAGCAACAGGGAAAAACTTACACAATTACGTTAGGTTAGCCTATTTAAAAGTAAAGACGCTACATAAATATCGGTTGCCATACGAGTTGAACAGTGTAATAAAAAGTAAATATTATAAATATGATTACCTAAGACCCTTACTGTAACTGACGTCCTTGTAAAAGTAAATAACCTCAGATTCAAAATATTGGGTAGGTCAGATTCTAATCAAGGCTACCATGAGTACACTTGACTAAGTAAGTGAGAAGATGCCTGCGCCTAATACAAAAGTGATGCAAGGAAAAAGAATATTCTCTATAAAGAGAAAACTATCATTCAACATAGTATTATGAGATTGCACATACTTATGCAGATGGAATAAAACAATTAGTTGGCAGATTTGACAAAGCCATAACTTGAAACCTGTGAAATCTCTGACTGCAAAAGCGATTCCAGACGTTTTTGCCTGTGAACGTCCACATAATCGGACATGGCAGATGAGCACGAAAATTATATACTGGTTTCATACCACAATAAGTCTCCCACACCAATCTATGCAGCTTTAACCTGGTGAGATATAGTTATACAAAGTATGGCGCCGAAGGCGCTAAAGAAATTTTAACGTCTCGTATGCGCTAGTACGCCTGAAAAGGTATGTTCCTGCCCACTGAATGCTTTGTGAGCTAGTTTTTCCTTTATCTATAGAAAGAGAGTTGCGCCTGCAACTTCTTAAATTTCCAAATATCGTCAAAGATATTAAGATTCGTCCAGAAATATTAAATGTATATTTATATTTTATAGACGAATGCTGTTACATCGGTTCAAACTCATCCTACCGGAGAGATCTTGTTGGGATTACATAATCCTAGAACCAGCACCAGAAATGTAAAAATCGCACCCGGACGGTTTAAAAACGGAATGTGGTGAAATTGCTTCTGGTAAATACGGGCCGATAACAAGACAAAATCCTTTAACGTTTCAAACTGAAGCCTAAGCAATGCCTGCAAGTGCCTTCCAATGCTTAAAACAAGAAATAAATGCATTCGTTTCAAAAAACAAAGCACTTGAAGCGTTTCTTGTCTTATATCAGAATATCTGTTTTGAGCGCGCTGAAAGACATAATGAACTAAAGCTGATATAGGTATTTGCCCACACGAATGACGAAAGCAGTGAAAGGGCTGACTGTATAAAAATACAGTACAACTTTGTTTATTTTGTTGACTGCATTCAATTTGTTAAGCTTATTCTTAATAACAGAACAATGTTTAGTACGGACGCCCACATACTAAATTTGGATATGTATTATGCCATTTATGTATACTTAATTTATGGCAAGTGACGTAAAATGGTCCACGTAAATTACCGAATTGTAAGTGTAACCTACAAATGAAAATTTGTTTGCCGTGTACGGTTTAGAGATCACATCTCTTTGAAGAGATGAAATTTTCCACATTGACTTTACGGAAAACTCTGCTATTTATGTTCAAAAATTTGAACAAAATCGGCCACACCCACACAAAAAATTAAATTTTCTTTTTTCAAATAAAGATATATTATCTGTCTAGAAATATGTCAATTCTAAAATAAATATGGCGGACACAACGTCGCGTTGCTTTATTTTTTCTTACCAATACTATCGCTATGAGTAGCAGAGAAGAGAACTTGGAGAGTAGAGTGCAACAAGCTAATTGTGCTAATTTTAAATTAAATTTGGCCAATGCCACGATGTGCTGAATTAATTTTTTCTCAACAATACCTTTTAGTAAACCAGGTGCTAAAAATTTTAATGGTAGTGGATATGTGGATATGTATGTAATATATATTCATATTCTAACTCCCTTCACAACCAGTAGACCCTATAAAGTTGTTATCAATTTTTCAAAAAGATCAAGTTGAACATTGACAGAGGATTTAGTGTCTTTCACGAAGTTATAAAGATTATTAATGCACATAATAATTTTGTTTGCGAAGTTAGAAGCCATGTCGAAACACACTCGGTTATCCCGATAAATGTTGACTTGTTTATCATTAACTACACTTAAACCTTCCAGTAAAGGTTTTATCCAAACTGCTTCTGCGATGGGCAGGTCTATTACCATGTGTAAGGTAAAAGAGAGAGGGAAATAAGCAGTTGCTCTTACGTCGTCGAGTAGCAAGGATGGTAATACGCTGTTCTTTCCCTCATTATAATTTTGCTCTTTTCCGCACCAAATTAATATAAAGTAGCCTAATAAAGTTCTCTTAATAAAAACTGCATTTATGTGTTGAGGATCAAAAAACATATTTCTTAAGAATCAAAAACTAATATTAAGTAACAATTCAAGATGTTGGCTAGAATTATAAACAAAAAATATAGTTGAACCCCAAAAAATAACAAAAAAAAGTGTGCATGCGGCGAAATCATATCACTAGAAGGTTCGAAAAAAGAACATTTTTAGCTAGGCGGACTTAATTTTTATGTTTGTTTTCGTACATTTAAATAATAATTTATCAATTAAAATGAGTTTCCTTATTTCTTTTCCTTAAAATGTCACAAAATAGAAAAGAACCCAAAGATATTTCTCAAGAGGTTAACAATGTGATTATAAAGTTAGGAAGCGGGGAAAATTCAGAAAATTCACATACATCCCTAAACCATAAATAGAACTTACCTCATGCCTTACATTTTGAATTTCCTTCACTATATTAGGTTTTCTCCTTACTCTTTGTATACCATCTTTTTCAAAAATTTATATAGTAATTTTTTTGCAACTCAACTGGTTTCATCATATTAACTTGCGGATATAAAAATCGCCGTATCTTAAACCATTTCGAACGGTTTCGGGGTGAATTGGCATATATTTTTCTAGGTCTTCTACAATATCAACAGCATCAGTTTTGAATTAATTTATCGCAATTCTGATAATATTTCGCTTTTCATGCTCTGTAAAGTTATTTGGTTCGCGTGATCAATGCTTATTTTTTGGCGTATTTGTGTTATCCAAGTTTTTTATAATAGTTTGAAAAGCAGCACGATTAATTCCAATTGGATTTACTATTTATTTATTGATTACTCGGTTTTTTGCCTTTCAGTTCAGAAGTACGATCGAAAACTCTTGTCGTATGAGAGGAGCAGGACGTTTGTGTATAGATGCTTCACAAACATTAGTGGAAGAGTTTCGCAACAGAATTAATGAAAGAATTTACAACGGCAAACCACGAAGCAGATGTCCATTCAAAATGTCGATTAGAATGTCAGGTTTAGATAAGCGATTTAGTTTGTATAAGTCAGACATTGTCAAATATATATGCGAAGGCCTTAATAACTATGAGTGAAAAATGGCAGTAGCAGCACAACGCATTAAGGTAAAATTCTAAAGAAATGTGAGAAAAATGTAGTAAGTAGCCGATCATCTCAGCAAACGAGAACAACGCATAATAACAACGTACAAGCAAATAGGAATATAAACACAAGCAACCAATAAAGAGAAATAATGTAAATACGCAACTAAATGAACGAAAAACAAACATTGTTAAGTGTTATAACTATGGAAAGTGTGGGCATATTTCTGTCAACTGCTCGTTACCTTGACTCAGTTGCAACGTCTGCAATAAGCTACATTTGAGATTGTGAAAATATACTGAAAACGGGAAATCATTTCTGTGCAAGTGATAAGCATTTCAAAGTACACGTACAGATGAACGCGGAGTCTTATCACGCTTATAAACACATGCAGCCAATACAGCTGAATAAGATAATCGGTAGCTGAAACCATAAATACAAAACCGCAACGATGTCATCTGGAGATTTACGGTACATGCGATGGTACAAGTATTTCAAAGGGAAAACTTACCACTGACCTATCATAAAAGCAGAAACAGATTTCTGTTACACTGTATATGATTAAGGAAGAGATACTATCTACTACCTCTTTCTTGGTCAAGGTAATCTTGTAAAGAAAAATCTTAAATTAGAAATCGATAAAGGAGAACGATAACACTGCTAAAGGAGATATACCTTTGAAATGTCGAAGAATTTCCGTAGAGTGTGAAATTTACAATGCTGATGTAAGGCGAAAGTTAAATAACCATCTAAATGATTATCTCTGCGGGATTAAATAATATTGGGAAGAAAAAATTGGTAAAAATCAAAATACAAGTCAATAGCACCGCAATATCTATGTCGCGTTCCTGAATCCAAGAGAGAAAAAAATTCGGATTTGATAAGAGACATTCTCAATAAAGAAATTATTTCTTTTCAGTATATACGAGCCCAGTCGCGTTACAAAAAAAAAAATAGCACCGATCGATTTTGCGTTATGGAAGAATTAAAACAGAGGCAGTAGAAAAATACCAGCTTTCAACATGTGTATCTGAAGTTCGCAATTTCCTAGATCTACGTGCATACTTTAAGAATTTCATTCTTGGAATTTCGATTTTATCTGAACCGCTGCGTAAATTACCAAAGAAGGAAGCACCATTCGAGTGGATGAATGAACAAGAAAGATCTTTTATTAATTTAAAAACCAAACATTCATCCTTTCATGTAATCATTCATGTCAAGTAAATGCCGAACATGAAATTCACATGCATGGAAGCTGATATGGGTTCTCGTACATTAGAATCCCGTTCAAGCGCCCTTTTCTTGTTGCCAAAGTCCTCGCAAAAATAAATACGCTATTGAAGATATTTCGAGACGAAGTAAGCGACTCCGAGCAGGACGAGGGATGCGACATCGGGGTAGATTCTAATGCAGGATAGCCAAGCTGTAGGACGAAAGAGAGAGAAGAGTAAGCAGTTGCTCATATGTCGTAGGCGAAGACGGATCGAAATACACTGTTTGCTGTTAAATCGATCTTGATTATAATTTTACTCTCGTACACATTACACTAATATATGTACGTATATACCAACAAGCTTATTAATATTTTATATTATTGACCACTCGGTTATTTTCCCTTTTACGTGTATTTTGTTTCAAGATTTTGCTTCAACAGCATTGTCAACACCAGTTATGGCGTTGTGATTAGCTATTTACCAAAGCAATTTGCGCCTTGAAATGCCTTCTTTTAAAATTTCCACCTATATTCTCATTTTTGTTCAGCTTATTATTTTCAATAGTGTCCTGGACAAAATTGCTGTCTGTTTCAGCATATGAATAATTAATTTCTTTTTGGAGCTGGATTTGACAATCCGCGTTATGATTTGTAAGATTTATTTCTGTTTTTGTTCTTCCGTTATGATATTGTCTTGCTAATTACTCAGTTCTTTAATAAAGTCAGCTATGGCGTAATGTATTTGGATGATGCGACAACGTTGCAGATCCACTTCTAAGTAATTTTCTAGGGCTTATCTTTACTCTTTGGCTTCCGCATTCTTTGTGAAAACTCACTTACTATGCCTGCCAATGTTGTTAATGATACATTTTCAAACTTGGCATTTGTACGGCTAAGCATAAGCCAGACATCATTTCACTCGAAAGAACTAAGGCCATTATAAACTGATTTCGATCACTTTGAAGTGTTCTTTCTACGAAGTATAAGTGCGTTTTAAAAAATTTGAAGCAAATATTTCCATACAGAAGAAATGGTTGCTCGAATTCAGTAATGTAGTTATAACATTTCGCGAGAAAGTTTCGATTTGGTTTTTTCACCTTTATCTTTCACTTGAAAGGCTCCCTTACTAAAATTTTAGCTAGTCTGCTTATTAATTTTATTTCCAATCTTGTATATCTACATCTAAGCTTTTCTAATTTATTCAACTATATACATTCATTGAATACATACGCTACTCTATCCATAGTTTCTATACATACGTTTAAATAATCCTCTACGTATATATTTCTGCTTTCTATATTCTGATATTTAAAAACATGGGCGTTAGTCCTTGTGATTTATATAAATCTATATATATTTTTTCATAAGATATATGCATTGTTAACATAAACAATTCTTATTAATGCCTATATATTGCCCAACTGTTACGCATTGACCTATATTTTTTACCTAGCCGAAGCATCCATAATGCTTACACACTTATTTTTATACCTACAAACCCACTTCAATATGCACTTGTTCGATTTTATGCCTACATATTTAAGCTTGTAAATATACGTTGAATAAATCTTACGCTTATACCTGATTACGCTTATACAACTGATTATATTTCTAAAAATTTCCATAAATAAACTGATGGTTTTTGCCCTTAAAACCCACGATCATACGAATTCGCACTACTAAAACGGGTTTCGTTTTTAGAAACTCCCATTAATCCCGTACTATCTAACATGCATGATCATGCACGTACCTTCACATTCCTAAAACCACTTTTCACTGTACATGCATACATACACTTAATTTCTAAAAACTTCCAAAAATCAAGTGTTGCAAACATTCGATGATACTCCTACGCTTCAACATTGCTAAAACCGGTATAGCATGGACTTAGCTCTCAGCAAATGTATGAACAGATTTATCTCACTAAGACCGGTTTTTCACTCATACAGTTACATTGTGCATAAACTCAATCGTGGCTATAAGCAATGAATAAGCATATTCCTATATAAGTCAATATACATAATATAACACCTGCATACATTAACATGCGTGCCAACTTCTAACAGGCAGCTATAAGGACCATTGTTACGGTACAACAATAATGCTCGCAGATATCAAAGCGTGCTACACAGAACATACTCTCTTTTAGTTGTGTTACGGCAGCCATACACTTAAGTGCATAATTAATCAGACAAATCGTTTTTATTTTTATTATTCGACTATACGGATAGGGGATGGCTGGCTTAGTTTAATCGCTGCCGCCGAACAACTAATAGGGTAGGACTACTTGGCTTTACGGACAGGGGATGACTCGCTTAGCTTAGCAGCTTTTCCTGAATGACTTTTTGGACTGTTGGACACAATAGAATTGACGGAAGCGACATTTAGGGACTAATAAACGGCCTTACTGGCCGATAAGGTTGGCGGTCGTAACACAAGGTGCAGAATCATCGTGAAAGAAGGTCCGCGAACCGCGACAATTTAAATTTAACGAAGTAAAATCCAGTAGGGCACGTAGAGAGAAATGAATAATAATATATATTAATCTTGGAACGGGCCCTGAGGCCCCACATCGCTGTGCTAGGTTATAAAAAGAATTATAAAAAAAACATGAAGGTCCAAGTATTATTATTTCATAACTTTCTTAAAAACGGACCTTCTGAAAATCGCTGAGTTATACCCCGTTACACACTATATCATTATATTCAGGAGATTCTTCATTCGTTACACTTGTGGTGTTTACGTTGTCATTTTTTTGTCCATCATTTGACATGGAATTTTTTTATATGTAAAACCTCAATTTTTAACGACTACACCACCAGTGCCACCCTTGCTAACTGCCCGCTTACTCGTGTCTTATTTTTTGCTTTTAATCACTGCAATTCAGAGATAAAAGTAATTTTACATAATACTGTTCACGATTCCATTCTCTTTGTTTTTGTTTTGCGTTTTAGAACCAAAATTTCGTATTTCGTTTAACCTTGGGGTTTCTTCTGTGATACTATTGCTGCTT
Organism: Glossina morsitans morsitans; assembly: GCA_001077435.1. Taxonomy (NCBI): domain Eukaryota; kingdom Metazoa; phylum Arthropoda; class Insecta; order Diptera; family Glossinidae; genus Glossina; species Glossina morsitans. The sequence goes on from CCAG010012317.1 coordinate 58,734, forward strand.
ATTTTATTCTAATGTAATATCTGCACGCTTTGCATATTCATCGCAGTGCAAACCTGTGGTCGACATAATTTACCTTAACGTAATTCTAGTTAATAACTTATTTTATCTTATTTTACTCATTTTATTAGTCATCACAACGCAACGCTTGACTTGGTCCAATGTAAGTCTAACTATGACTTCATTCTGTTGCAATCTTAGTTTCAAACTAGTTTAGCTAATAATCTACTTCAACTAATAACAAAGTTTTAAGTAGCTCTAGAATATTCTTATATAATAGAGTAAGTTCATTTATGTTAAGCCATATAAGAACAAAATAAAGCTTTGCAAACTAATAATTGATAGTGAACTTGAAGATGTATATTATGTTTCACTACACTCCACACCAAATTTCAGCTAAAGTTTTATTATATTCAAGGCAAGAAAATGGACAAAGGCGTTCAACAGGGATTGAAACTAATCCAGAGTTAGATCACATTCTTAGGAAGCTTCGATCCAATTAACATAGTAGTTGTATTTGCCTCGTTTTTTCTAATACGATACTATTCTTTACTAATACATTCTCGACCTTGATCTATGCAATCTTTTAAACTGGCATGCCATTAACCACACTAGTGGCTAAGGTACTTGCAATACTTAAAAATCTTGAGTACATCAGGATTTTTCGTAAGAACAGAAATTATTGAGAAATAACTACATTCGTCAATAAAACTGACAAGAAACTTTGATGTCTCTCCTTGATATCGGTTCTGTAACAGAGATCTAGGTTCACCTGCCTTACAATTTGATTCATGTAAATTTATACCAAAAATTTCAGTAACCATACTAGCATTTTTTAAAGTGAATATTGCTTTGCTATTATAAAACTTTACTTGTACACCATCATCGGTAAAATTTCTTATGGAATAACGTCATCTAGTTGTGACGCTCTATTACAACCCCATCTACACTTTTTGAGGTTAAGGCTGGTAAAAACAATAGAACCAAAGACTAGAGAACTTCGAAAATAAATCACATCCGCTTTAACCACCGATCGCAAAACACCGTAGTGGCGACACAGATTTAAGTAATCAAAAATGTGTAAAAGTGCTTTTCAAATGTTAAAGCCTGAAGTTACTTTTGGAAAAGGATTGGTTAAAAATGATGTAGCATCAAACTACCTACTTTGTTGTCGACAGACGCGTTTAACACAGAAATTGCTGGGATTTTAGTTCATGGGTTTGCTGGCGGCTCCAAAAATCCCATAGCTTTTTTTTCAAGGGCGTTTACACAAAAGAAAAAAATTCAATGACACTATACAAAAGGAGACTTTGGCCATCGTCTTTAGTTTAACGACATCAAAACCGTATTTGATCGGTCTTCATTTCACAAGCACCATTTGCAATTTTTGACGCAAATAGAGGATCGCCAGTAATATCCACCGCCTATATTCGAAGATGGGCGTCATTTTGTTTTAACTACACTGTATGGTATATTAAGGGTATGAAAAATTTTCCCAAACCGTTTGCCTCGTTTCCCCAAAGCTTTATAGCCGAACATATGATTTCGAACATTTCAATTGCATTTGTGGCGATAATAAACTAAATTTGAGCTTCAAGGATATTTCTAGAATGACGCTTTATAGCTTAAATGGAATCGCTTTATTCCTATATTGTGAGAATTCAAATTAAAACTTTGGCTCGCTCATACATGCGATGACGCAGCAAGGTATTAAGAAACTAATATCTAGTTGTCTTTTGTGTAAAATTACTCAAGCTAGTCTTGAAAAGAGCCCGTTAATCTTATGAACGGCTACAGATTCACCTTCGTCTAGGCGCCACATAAATATTGCGGTATCCATAAGATATTTTTATTTTTATATAATTATTGATTCCTTTTCGTAGAGGACAAAAACTATAACCCTTCTTCTCTCAACAAGTTACATTATAATTTTGGAGCACTCGGTCTTGCAAACATATAAATATAAAACATGTTCACACGACTACCGGTCATCCGGCAGGCACTGGTTAGGCCGACATTTTGCTTACAACTTATAAAAGGATAATGTTCGCGGCAGTTTTGCCCATGCTAACCATCACGTCAAAGGGCGCGATAACAAAAGTATACAAAAAAGAAAATATGGATAACGAACAAGCAATTCCAAGTAGTAAGCTACGATGCGTCAAAACTCAGCACGTTAACATTTGAGGAGGGGGGTGGACAGTAGAATATCTTTGCGTATAAAGAACGGGTCGCATGTTATAATTTAAGCCGTTTGCCCTGCCGAAATTACAAGGAATAATATTTGTATTTCATTTTTTTATCTAACTTATAAATAAAATAAATAGATAAAAGTATGTGAATAAAAAACATATTTATGTATAATGTAACTTTTATAATCCAATATACAATAACTAAGAAATTTGAAAGCAGTGCAATTGCAAAATAACAATACGTAAATTTTGACAACGTCTTGTATACAAACTTCGTAAATTAATATTGGCTTGTATATATTCTTGAATATTTGCAGGTTCGTCTGCAAGTGTATAGTTCGCTAGAACAGCCACCAATCCCTTCGACACACTTCCATTCGAAATTTAAAACCAAAATTCTGAACCGTTAAAAACAGGATACTGTTATATACTTTCTGGCCCATACTTTCTGTCAGGTCCATAACCCTTGAAAAAAAGCAATAATTTTTAGCAAAATTTAATTAACGGGTGTTGGGAATTTTGTTGAATTCCTTGAGTAGAATGGGCCTGTTTTCACTATTCAAGGTCTTGAGGTGACTATAAAGTATGCCATCTAAACCTGGTGATGTGTCTTTAGCGAGACTAATTGCTTAATTTAGTTCAGAGAAATGTATATCACTTAAGAAGAAATGATCGCGTTGTTCATTGTTCATTGTGTGTCTCACACACAATGCATTTCAGTGCCATAAAGTCCAGCTAGTTTCTCACAGAATTCTTCAAAGAAATGCGCGTGTATGGAACAATTAATCTAAATATTCTGCCAGTACACCAAAGATTGCAAACAAACATTTCAATATTGATATATTTATAACGTTTTTTCCAGCCCTTACGTTTTCCAGAGAATATATGTGTGTTCCTTTCTAACTTCGGCCAAACCTTTGAAATATATTGGAAAAGGAGATCTTTTACACGTCTTTACAGCGAGTCCGAATTTGGCATTGTCTCTATTGCGTGCGATATTCCACCGCGGATTGGGAGAATGCCAATTTCTCCAAGTTGTTTGGCTTATCGCATTGGTGAAAGACGTAGAAAAATTATCAAAGAAACAACCTGATGGGATGTTGTCGAATGCTGTTTGATGTATTACGACAATACTTTATTAAGCAAAGAGGATTTCGTATATTTTGGAACTCGGGAGTGCGAGAAGCTACGGACGCTGGGCTGCAAGTGAAAACCAATTTCAATTAGACAATGAAAGCTACCTAAAGTGTCGTTAAGAATGTTCCAAGTATTCAGGGAACTAAGATTCAATATATTGATCGAAAGATCTATACAGGAGAAGACAGGAACAACGTGGATAGGGTCACCATTGTTAAACCGAACTAAATTTTTGCTTTCCCAAAGATATTGATTTTGCCTGGCTCTGGAATTAGAAAATCGGTTGCCTGAGCAAACATTCTGATCATTAAAGTCCCCATATATTGACTAACAGCGTTGCAATTTTTAATTACCACGGAAATATCGTACAACAAAGATATTTTTCGAGCTGGTTGAATTTATTATGGGTACTAGTGCGTTTAAGCGGTGCTACCTTCATCATGGGTGAGAACTGAATTAATAAGCGGACCAAAGTTGTGCTACTGACTAAGACTGTGTTTTGGAAGACAGTGAGATAATCGTGTGGCGGAGGGAATAATGGATTTTATATTGAGAAGATATTTGTCATTTTGTAATTTATTTCTAAGGTCGGAAACCAAAAGGTTTGAGTTAGAGATATTAATAGGACCGGTAATTGTTGCAAGATTTAACGATTTTTCGTTTGTTATGGAGACAGCGGTCCCGAGATAAGATCATTTGGTACTCTTGGGTATGCTCAAGGGAGACAAATTAAGGACATTTTCGAGAGAAGGAGAGGAAGTTTATGATATTAGGATGAGCATAAGAGCTCTGAGAGGAGGAGTAGAGGTTTCAGGCGATCTGTAGTGTTTTTTTGGATTTAATTTTTTTTGTAGGAAGGAGGAATCTTTGAATTGGTTGCATGTCTACCTTTGCAATTAATATATCTTTTAGTTTGCGGACAAGGCGGTGAAGAGTCTCGGTCGGCACCCTAGAGAGAACAAAAGGAGGTTTAACGTATGTAGACTCTACCAGTGTGGCCAAAACACCAACATTTGGCGCACTGTATTATCGGCCTGGTATGCATATATGGGAAGGTCTTTCGAGTCGCATGAGTACTACGAGGAGGAGTTTGGTTCGAATTTAAGTGAATTGTTGGAAATGGCTTCCTTAAAAATTTCCTGCTCGCTAAAATTGACCTCACAAATTTCCAAAACTTCCGTAGGAAAGTGAATTATGTAACATTTATTAATGGAAGTGTCATAATAATTGGGGTTTGCCGTAGATGCACACGTAGTAATTATCTTAATTTTTCTGTTGAGAATAAAGAAAATTTCAGTGTTAGAGAACTTTTGGTGTAAATTATTACGAAGTTCAATTATCACTATTATTAGTTACTAAATATATACGCAATCTAATCCAAACGCTTTACTATATACGTATATGACCAACTCTTGACTGAAAGATTCTAAATAAGCTGGCATCCTAGCGAATAAATCAAAGCTCCAACATGTTTTAGAAAAGAGAGTCCCGCATATAGAACGCAATATAGCAAAACCTGCAATAACAACAAATGAAATAACTGGAAATTAGAAATAATATGCTATACCACAATTCTTCGCAATCCTCATTGTCGCCACATAGGTGGCATGTTGGTGCACGTAAACAAGGTAAGGTAGTTGTAAAAGTAATATTTAACTATAGCCTTAAGTCCAAGCGTGGATATATAATGTAGAAACTGAAGAAACTACAAATTCAGAGATAAATACCAATTTCAACTCAATCCATATTACTTAAATATTTAGAAAAGATACAAACGAACACTTTCATTTGCTATAAATCTTCTCAAGTAACATAATAAAAACAATATAATATATAATAAAAATATGATAGCATCTACAAGATGTATCTACATAACTAAATGAGACAATATATGGGCCGGTGTATGAGTTACATTTTACTTAAAAGATCGATTTTCCTCCTAGAAAAGAGGAAAACAGCGAAATAGGCAATAAGAAACTATTGTCGGAATAGCTTATTCGAAATTCAATAGGAATCAGAAGTCAGAAGTCAATTTTATAGGGAAATGATAAACAATAATTTATCAAATGATTACGTTTCCTGATTTGCTGGAATCATTAAGAATGGCACCAATTGAAATTGTTAAAGGCATACAAGCCCTAATAATAGAAGACGTTCAAATACATTGCTATTTGCTCGCAAATTCTTGCAGAGTGTCCAGATCACCCTCATTACCTAGAAAAGATGGTGCCAAAATATCGCAACAGTCACTCTTGTTAGTCGCGAAAGTGAAGTCAATAAGAGAAAAATCTCGGAGGATGGATACCTCGACCCGGAAGACGCTTTCGAGATGATATATCGCGATATATTCACGGTTAAACTGTTTATCAAATCGCAAATAAAAAATCATTGTTTCAGTACAGTAGTGCATTTCGAAATTAACGTGGACGTTGATCTTGCGAAAGGATACGTACAGTCACCAAAATTTCTTCTTTAAAACAGGTGGTGAAATCATGTAAGGAAGAACTGTAAATAACAATCAGTGACAAATATTTAATGGAAGTAGAATACAAGCTGATTTAAAGCATGCATATATGTTGCTTTACAAATAATACTAATATATTAGTAATGTAACGCGGAATGGGAAAAAAGGTATATATCATAATAAGACGAAGCAAATTATAAAACAGTATAAGTTTAAAAATAAGAAATATACTTATTAAAAGATCACAGACGAATAAATATTTACGTAAAGTATAAATGGCTAGAACAGCGGCAAACAATGAAGAGTAGATAGCGAACAATTAAACGAACGAAGTAACGTTGCAGAAAAACACAAGTAAACAAGAGCTAGTAATTAAGTAGAAATTATCGAGTCACATTGTAAACTCACATAGTTTTTAAGTGAATGTTGGCTAGTCAAGTTTTAAAGTCGCACAGCCGTCAAGTTTTTTTTGCTTACTTTTGTTAATTCTTCACATTTAGTTAATCTTTAATTTTATTCATTTTTCAATAAATGTTAACATTATATCTTTAGTTCCAATAATAAAGATATCATTTTTCACTTTGGGAGGCACAAAAAAAAATTATAGGTAGGCTCAACAAGTTAAATTAAGCTTAACAAAAAAATTTATGTTCAGCAGTGGAAATTATAATTCTGATATGTAAGATCAAAGTGATTAAAGTGCGAAAAGTATAAAAGTACTAGCTAACTCAAAAGCTGAACGTAAATAAAATCAATCAAGTTTCACAAAAGTAGTTGACGAAATGGCTTCGAAGCGCAGTGAGTTAGGGGAACTGATTAAACTATTAACATCAAAAAATGGTTGACGAACCTACTAATGAAAAAATATTTCAATCCAAACGATCATGTAACTTATTGATTGTTTTTACTGTGACACAATACCGCTACAAAAATGACTTGAAATATTTGAACAAAATGTAAACGCGTACATTTATATGAAGAACAAAAATATGTGGAAGCGCGTAATAAAATAACAAGTGAGCCCAACTTTTCTAGAAGCTCAACAAGTGAACGATTATGAAATGTTAAAATTTTTGCTAACAGATGGGTTTAGTAAAAGCCTTAGGTATCTTTCTGATTGGCCATGTAGGCCAAGGATCCCGACTAACAACTCAATGGTCGTGAGTTCAATTCTCAAGTACGCTAGAGTTTTCAATAAAGACGACAACCTTAGATGTCAGCATTTTCAGAGTTTAGTGTTAGAATTTTCTCTCTGGCAAAATAACAATGAAAGTTTAAGCGGTGCCGAAATACACAGAAAATTATCAGAAAGGCATAAGTTAGAAAAAAAAAATCATTTCATGAATACACACTTCATATGAGAAAAATTGCTACGATGGAAGGAATTGATGAACTATCCAGTAATTTGAAACTGAATATAAATATCTTGTTTACGCAACTGCAACGGTCCAAGAACTGCGAGAAGAGTATGAAATATACGAAACATTGTCGGAATAATACGGAAGAAAAAAGCTCCTCAAGAGCCGAAAAAAAAGAATAGAAAAGCGCGCTGTTTTGACCGTGGTTCAATATAAAAAGAAAGAATACAAATCATAGACTAAATATTTTAAATGTAACAAATATGACCATATAGCTAGAAATTCCAGCTATCTAAGTCAAAGCAAAAACGTGATTACGAAACGTTATTGTAGAAGACAACAGAATGAAAAAATTTTAGCACACTGGCTCTAATGTGTGAATTATACTAGAAAGTGTCTGCAAAAAAAAACTTTACAGATTACCCTTTACAATCTCATGACAAAAATCTTTATGGTTTGCAAAATATATACATAACTACGATTGGTAAAGGAAAAAATCAAAGTAAACAGAGTGGTGATTTTTTGGTAATAAGAGATGACACAATTAATTACGATGCAATTATTGGAAATTACTTTATTAAAATATTTGTCTTTACGGTAAATGCAAAAGAAATAGAATTGAGCTATGAATAAGAATATAGCAATTCTTCAGTACATAATGTCAGTGCGATGGAAGTCAATTTTTTATTTCTGATTATACACCGAGAACAGTATTCATAGTAAACAGTATATGGTCAGTATGAAGATAATACCCAGCTATAATTTTAAATACTACCGTCATTCCCGTTTATCGATATGCGAACGAAATACTGTTAGAAATAGAATGGAAGAATGGCTGCAATTGTCAGCCCTATCCGTGGGAAGTCGAGTGATTCTACTGAAAAAAGCGTAATGTCGTGAGGATAGGCTTAATGTGCGCTGTGTAGCGCTCATCTGTAGGTACGTGCAGGGCAACCGTTCTACAAAGATAAAAGAGACTTGTACACCAATTAAGTTGTTTAACCGGTTCGAAACGATTTTCTAGCTTTCCCATCCAATCGACCGATACAGCCTGTACTTTTACGACACACTGCGGTGACTCGTCATTCTTTAATCACTCTGCCCGCATTTAGAACTATCTACCATTCCTCTCTATCTATAACCCTTCTTGGCCACCATCGTGCCTGAACGTACAACGGACATCCACTGAGTAGCTAGTCATATCCAAAAGCGAAATAGTTTTCAGTGAATCATAATCTTCCAGAAAACTGCAGTCGGAAGAATTCTTTGTTACCATGCATTTGGAAGATGACATTTTTCACGTGCTGATGGATGAATTTAATACGCATTACCGAGCGGTAACCAAAGAAGGCTTATTTGAATTCGACAAAGACCGCTTTTAACTTGTAATACCAACCATAGGTTTCAAAACTTAATTAACGATAATATAATGGAGATTTACATTGATAACTATAAAAATTAAAAAATATTATTGAACAATTAGCAACCGAAAAAAAAGGCTGCAAAATAAGCTCGGAACGTCAGAAAGAGGAGGAGGCAGCACATTATAATATGCAAATGAATAGTTAAATTTCGTTAGTCTTAAGTAAAGAAACGTCGTGACATTGAGAAATTTGAAAGAGAAGCCAAATTTGTTATAAACAACAAATTAGACGGAAAAACAACTAAAAGAAGTAGTTTCTAGATAAGGGCGTAAACTTACATTATATATACATAAGATAGAACAACTAAATAAATAGATGCTCCAATATTTTGTTCAAACTTGAGATTAAGAAAATCGCAAGCAAATTTTTGTATATCTGTTCTCATTATTTGTATGGGCACACATTCTATTAATAGTTTCTTGATATGACGTCATGTTTTCTCAAACGTTTGCAAAGCAGAAACATATACAATTCTGTTGTGTTTTTAGTGATGAAGTTTCTTTTTATCTTTTCGATTAGTAGATTCTAAGTCGGCATGCCTTCGGGCTAAGGAATTCTAATTTTTGTGCAGTAAGATTTTCAACGTAAAGTGCAGTAATTGGTGTTTATGATCACTGCAGTCACTGTCCATGGTAAATCAATCTTATGAAAAGTTACTTTCCTAATACCTAATTTATGTTTGTTTTAATAATATTCTGCTTCGTAGATTTCATATTGGTAATGGTATATTTTAAAAACTTTATCTCTATGGTTTTGTAGATATAGCGTTTTTGCGCTATAATTTTTTTGTTGTATGAAAGTTTTGCACAGATTGCCTGTTAATTACATATACGGCATATTTTAAAGAGTACTTTCGGCTTGCCTCTTCACCGACATTGTCGATGTGCCTGGGTCATCATCACAATCAATATTAAAGTCGTTCTTTCCTATATAAATATCCTCATCGACGTCTTCACTATTTAATCGGTAATCTCTTTCCCATGGGTATACGTTCTTAAGCCTTTCTTTATTCGTCACTCGCAGGCTGCCTATTATTTCGTCGCATCAATCCCAAAGTAGAAACATATCATTGTCCTCTTCAGAGTTCAAATCATTTACTGCACTTTACGTTAAGGATGTTATTGCACAATATTTCGAAATTCTTGTTGTACAAAATTCAGCAATTGAGTTCGTTTTAGTTGTTTTACTCTCTGTTACTCTCGTGCATAATGTTTTTTACATCGAATGCCTGGAACTAGTAGTCAATCATTTTGTTGCGCAAATATTGGTAGCCTAAAATATATATATATTATATATAAAATTTATATAAAAAAAACTATGGAAATTCAAAAGATTGCAGAAACTAAAAAAATGATCGGAAGAAACCAACAACAAGTTATCTATCATTTAGTGCGGACACGCGCTTTTTTGGTCTCACGTTTTGGTATGTTTGAAAACGCACGCACATGTACAAGTCCTAGTCTAAAAGAAAATAATTTAATTTTAGTATATAACCAACGTATTTTTGTCAACATAAATTCACCCCAAATGGAACTCACGGCTTTTTAATATTATAGCAGTATTCTCTTCTAAGTGCTGAACATCATTTTTACTTAATAAAATTCCTCAATACAATAACTCGTATAAGCTTATGAGCTTATGCGACTCAACTGTAGGAGTATTCACCGCGTTATATTTTCTTTTGGTTTTGGCTTATATTCATTTTAAAATAATTTTTTAACAAAACAGCAGCTTGTTGCACTAATATAATTGTAAAATGAGACACGACTAGGAGGTTTTACTACTCAACATGTTAGCTATAATTAAGCAACATTCATAATAATATAAGAAAAGAAAAGAAAAATAATAAGAAAACACGTTTTTGATGATAAGCGAAGTTCATACAATATGAACATACATATTAGAACAATGTAAAGAAATCGAAAAAAAAATAGGGATTGAACAAACTCAAATTACACCAACTAAGTAAATATAAATGACCTACATTAGCGCCATTGATCGAAAAAACTCAACACGTTAGGTTATGAACACCAGCATCCATGTGAGAACTCGTAGTTGAAAAGTGCAACGAGAGGTTAATGGCCAGTTTTAAACACTTAGTTGTTGATGCCGCGCTGATTACGGGAACTGGGCACAGAACTTGTATATAGTAAAATAGCTTAAAGAATACTCTAAACTATTAAAATTTTATACTTAAAATATCCGGTTTTCAATGCAATGTCGGGAAACAAATTTGGTGCACAGACTTACTTTTTATATATATGTATATTTGTTGAAGATAAGTTGGTTATCTAAAATAATATTCAAACATGTAATAAACTATCACCATTGTTTCGTTATTGTTGTTTGCTTGTGGTTTAATATACGACGAAAAACATGGAAATCTTTCTCTTGTGCAAAAGATGAGCATTAATTTAATTAAGTTATAGAAAGTTTCAATAAAAGTCTAGTCTTGCTCCGTGCAGTTGATAACTGGGTTGAAATACCGAATGGTGTCTGATAATTAACCTCTAAAATTAAGGAAATATCAACATAAAAATTTCATTTTGAAATAATAAACTTTAACAAAGAACTGATACTTCCCGCTTTGTGAATATTTGACAACCGAATAAACTTTGACTTAAAATTTTTGTTCTCTAGAATTGCGTTCTCTTTATTTAATAATAATGCCAAAAGCGACTTCATTATTCCTTGTTCAGAGAAAAGGTTGTTCTATTTTTTTCGGGAACTGTACTACCATTTATAGTGTTAGTGTTATAGTGTTTATTTCGTAGGAGTAAATAAATTATAATAATAACAACACTAGTATCATGTTTGAGTAGTTGAATCTAAGAATCCATAAGCAAACTTTTAGGGAAGCTAAAAGGCAAGTATTATTCTTCCTTTGATTCTGATTCAAAACAAATCAGATGTAGAAATAATATTTGCATATGCTGTTGGGTTGGTTGTTTTGGTTTTGTGTTTGGGTACTATATACCTCTTTTTAAGATAAGTGTCATAAAAATCTTGGTTATCTTCTTTCCGATTGGCCCAACGAGTTTAATTTGTATGTATACAATCACTTCTTTTAGACCTTTCCGTACAATTTGCGCACCTGATTTTGTGGAAGCATTTGTTCTCATCATGTCCATACATTTCACAATTATAACATTCAATCACAATGTTTTTAATTTTCGTTAATATTCCTGTCTCATAAATTTCTGAACAATATTCGCGCTATAAGTCGGCTAGCTTGACAGAGCCATACTCAAAGCTCGTATCATATAAAGTAGGCGAATATATGTCACGCATTTTCACGAGTTTTTTAACTTTGCTAACATCGTAATCTGCGGTGCGAAATTTCTCAGTACGCGTCCGTGCTAGATGTATCTTCCAACCCCAAAAGGGAATCCTTTAAACTTATCGGGAAGATAGTTTCAATTCGTTGAAATTTTTTGCACATCTTAGTATAGCACTTCATTAAATTCCAGCAATGAATAAGCAAAGTAGTACTTTTCTTAGCGTCAGCATGTTTTCTATTATCATCTACTTTCTTCGGCAAGGACTTGGAATGGTGTAAAAAAGTTGTGCTTTGAAGAACAGTTGTTAGAATCAAACTTTTTTCTCTTACTTCTTACCAGGCATTGCACCAAAGTAGAACAACGGGAAAATTAAGCGAATGAACAAAAAATTTAAGATAAGGCTTGTTGCGAGAAAATAAATATAGTATAGTAAATATAATAGTAATTCTACAAAAGGCTTGTATAAAAAGTTCGGAAACTCTACGCGTGTGGTCACGTTTCTTCCCAAATACTAAAAATTTTTGCATATTTTATTGTTAAGTTGGTGTTAGCTTTTATAATAATTGCTAAAATTAGTAAAATATATTGGTCACAGTTGGGTAGATACTGCCATGTTTGTAAAATCAAAGTGATCACACAATTTCGCATCCGCTTCCCTTCTATGTTTTTGAAATCCAGCTAATGTGGTCTTTTTATATTTAACTTAGTGTCTAAGTTCTATGTCTGACGTTCTCTTGACTTAGATATTTGGGTGAATATTTATGGGCAGGATTTCACTCTTCTCTTTAAATCGTTGGTTTTTGCATCTCGTTTATTGTTGGGTACTTACTGAGGTCATATTTATCTCTGATTATATTTTAATATTTCTTCGGCTATTTGTTAAGGTTTAGTGTTTATATATACTTTACATTTATGTGTTTCGCCAGAACCAGTATGGGTCCAGCTCACTTCGCTATTTGTTGATTATGTTCGCGATACGAGCATGCGAAGCTTACTGGTATTGCCGGCGGGGTTGATAGCAACAGCGAGCGCACTAGTCTCTCTCGTGTCCTCTTTACAGGTTCGGCAAGAACGTGTCCTCCCATTGGTCAAGATCAGCCAAAATCACCAAGAAAAAGAAATTCTTCTCCTCGCTTAGCCCTGTCTGTGCACCGGAAGGGCATTAAATTGCGCGTTTCATATATTTTTTCTCATTTCCGCATTGCTCCGTGTTATCTTAAATCATGTTAACATTTTCACAATATCTATATATTAGCAAAGAGCCCTGTTGTACCCTAAAATTCTAGTTCCATCTGCAAATATTTTAAATAAATTATTACGGTTACAAAGGTCTTTAATAAAATGAATATTCCTAGCGACGAACCTCGAAACAAGGCATGCACTGATGAACTATGTGGCGTTATTTTAAATATTTTGAACTTCTCTATAAAAACTAATGTTTTCACCTTGTATTGGAAGTGTGACTTCTTTATTCCATTGTACAAATGTGTAAATTCAAATCTCGTTGAAAACTCCGGAAGCATGGCTATGTTGATTTTTTCACTTAAATTATTTGAACGAATAGTTGCCCAACAATTAACTTTCACTAGGCCCGGCTGATTTTTTCTTATTTCAGAATAAAAGCGGAAATTTATTTGGCGTATGTATTGTACTTTACGATTGACAATGAAAAATACGAAAATGTGTCCGAAACTTTTATTATACAGACGAGTGGGCATTGTAGGCGTGTTATTTGAAAAGTTTGCATCATTTTTAAAACTTTTTTGGAGACTTGTAGGCGACGTTTTCATTTTTGCGTACGCGAGAATGTTTACCGCACACTTGCCCAGACGGACGGAAGAACGAATTGATATGCTGAGGTTCATTCCGAATTTAAAATTAGGCAAGGACTTATATACTTGATGAGAGTTTTGGAGCGTTATAGAGGTTATGGAAAAAATGAAATTGTGACATACTATAAAACTGAGTGGCCGATGTTTTCCATTTTTCTAGAGCTACTATAACATCGCTCATAAAGTATACGTTCAAATTTTTGTAGATTTATCTGACAACGCAAATAAGAAGTAAAAACTTGGAACCAAGTAAAAACTTCCGAAGCCAATTGCAAGGAAGTACAACAACAAGAGAAAACAAAAATAAGGAAACCAGTTCTGATATAGAAGAATTACTAAGAGGACGGAAACAAATAAGTCCTGTCTTTAAATCAAGGCTACCGTTATCATTCGTTTACGAAATACGAACCACTCTAAGGGCTGCGTGAAAGCTATGTGGAAATGTAACAAAAAGAATATTAAGAACACAGCCACAGTAGCCTTCTTCTGCCATTATTAGTGATACATATTAGTAATAAATTTTTTGTAATTTGTTTGGCGGGTTTTCCGGAAACAACTTACAAATGAAAATTTCTTAAATCAATCCCAAATGTAGCGAACTCTACCAGACAAACTTGACGGCCCCGAGCACCGTGGTTGGTGTGCTATAGGAAAAACGTAGGATTCGCTAAATGAGTTTTATTAAATTTTATTGTTTGTTTCCACACTTTGCATAGAAAGCCAAGTCACCATCTGTGGGAAAACCAATCTCTGATACAGTATTTACACTAAAGAAAAGTTAATATTATCAAATTTTACTAACCAATCAAAAAACATAACTTGCTTGGCATTGTGGATGTCATAAAGAAACATTTGTTGCATTTTTTATGTAATAGCCTAGGTTGGATTCTAGGTAAGTGAATTTACCATCACAACAGAGAAGTGCGTTCGAAGCCCGACTCTTCAGTTTCATAGGACGGAATTGCTACTAGTCGAAGAACATGCCGGACTTACGCGTTGGAAGTTGAATAGCCCGACTAAGAGAACTCCAACATAAAAGTAAGCTTGCTAGGTAAGGGCAAGACCAAATTCTATTTGGATATAAATCAAAATAATAAAAATTGTTATGAGGCCGCTAACGAATATAGAGCCATTTCACTTCTCCTGTGCCGATTCACTCTGTTGATGCAATCACAGGTTACAATGGAACAATCAGACCTTAAACGATCATGAAAATGCGTGTGGCTGCGTATATAAACGCCCATATTTTTCCTGTCTAGCAGTTATATTCATTGTCTCGACAATGAAACTAGAAAGGAAATGCATTTAAAAACGAAGTCCTCGCCCTTGATGTTTCCTGCGCCACATGGTCATGATCGGTGGTTGCTCCAGTAGACAAGACATTTATGATATGCTTGTAGCAGAAATTTTTCATCACTAAAAGAACGATTAAAATACAAATGAAAGGCGTTTGAGCTGGAAGATCGGAAAAGTCTCCTTTCAGGAAACAGATGAACAGAAGATTGAAGCATGTCACTCAAAACATACGTCATCGCTTCCGTTGTGTTAGGGCACGATTTTAACTGTTAACCGAGGAGAACCAGAAAATCCGAGTCACGCTTGATGCCGCCCACTAAAATGCAGTGTCGACGGGCTATTCTGGAAAGAGGAGGCAAAGAGAAGCACAAAACCATGGAAACGGAAATACAAACAGCGAGCTATGCACGAACTACGTGGCAGAGCACCATCGCCTCAATGACTAATAAAAGGAGCTACGACAATCCGTTACTTTCCCATCCAATGCTCGCCATCAAATTGTAATGACAGATTATTGGCGCTTCTCATTAAAATTTGGGGCTGGGAATGCGTAAATGCAGACTATTATTAGCTTTGAGCCCAATAAACCTATCGCAAGTGGCTACTTCGACAAATCCTGGAATCCGTACAGATTGCCAATAACAATATCCGGCCCTTTCATAGATCTCGAACATCTGAATAGCTAATCGGTGCTCTCCATATTATAATTGAAGATGCCCCCTTGAAGCACGTTTTATCAGTTGTCCCTGTAAGATATGTTACTGATTCAGTTTTTACTATTCACATCGAAGAGGAGTATCGATCCGTTAAACAAAAAATCTTTGACATAAAACACAGTCTTAACTAAAAACAGGCTGAATTTATGGGATAGTTATTGGAAAGTAATGGTAAAGAACAATAGCAGAAAAGACGCCTTTATGGTACTGCGGTTATACGTATGGATGGTTGCACTTTGCTCCAGTGACGTTTTAACGGAGCCTAGACATCGACATGGGGAAGAATTTATAACTGTACCCTTAACAAGATCATTGCCATTGGCACTTGACGAACACCGCCGCAAATTTGAAGAAGTCTATTCAGTTTAGTGCTGCGAATTTTGTAAGAAAATTGGGTAGTTATGAGTTTTTAAAAAAGAATCAAATACTCATCATTATCAATAATCGAAAGCTCTAGACCGTCACGGACGAAATTGTTATAATAAATGGCACGACGACGTCCAAAAAGTTTGGTTATCATGTGGATGGTATTATTGTAAAGGGAATTTGTTTCAGAGCCTGCAGACATTTCTAGATGTCCAGCATACTTCTCGAAAACTTGCATTCTCGGAAATGAATAGCGGATCTTATATGACATTCCACCAAACGTAGTCGCCTATCTTGGCATGCCTGCACTTAATTAAAATTTTCGCACTACAAGCAGACAGCAGTGCTAACAAAAAATTCGAATATTAAGAAGAGACTAACCACAACGCTAATTGTAAAGTAGCCGGCATTGCTAGTAAAGTATTAGCAGGCATACCTAGTCCAGACAAGTGTAGATTTGCAAAGATAATCTGCTTTCAATCGCGTGAGTACTTATGTGCAAGCTTGCAAGGAGCGCGTTAGAGCTTGTGTATATTATGCACTCTTCAAAAAGAATGTGGTAAATGACGTATTATCATCATTAAAACCCCAGACCAGTCCGTACATAACTGTAACTTATAAAGAACTTTCTGCACAACGTCATCGAAGAGGACAACTAACATGACAAGTGGCCAGACGAATTCGTTTATGGAATATTTGGGAAAACCACGAGTACACGGTCAGATTCCTTGATACTAAGAAAGTCGAGCATAGCGTGTAAAGCCACTCTTGCTAATGGTCTATGTATCGGAGGTACGTCCGAGTATGTGAAACGACAGGCTTTTGCTAACGTTAACGAGCTAATCATAATAGATAAGGAAACCTTATTATTCCTGGTCGCGGGCTTCAACAAATGAATTTATTCGTATCACCTGACTAAGGAAAGTCAGGCGAGGTCAAGGATGGCCACAAAATATCAATATGTAGCACACTCTAACATGATTTGTTTACTGGTTTTTGTACGAATATACCAAACTCGTGAATCCACGCAAATGCCATGATTAGCCCAGTATTGTAACAAAACGCGGCTTCCGAGCCGATGGCTCACACCGAAGCCAGTTCAGGTTCCCACAGTACGATTAAAAAACAGGTGCATATATATAGTCGCACATACGAACGTGGAAACCCATAATGTACGTGCTCATAGATTGTTAGCATTTAATTTAGTATGAAATCTGATTAAAAAACGTTTGTCAGAATGCCTGCGACTGGAAACAGTGGAAAAGGAGAAAATCAAGGAGCTGTTAATGCTGACATTGCTACTGTCGTTGCCTTAAGAGGAATCCAATCAAAAACGAAATTAAGTTTTTAATTAAAGGGAGTGAAACGTTTTAATTGCACATCTTGTTGAGCTAGTCCTCTGTTGCGTAATATTATCTATTTAATGTATTCCGAAGAAACTTTTGACCTGGACAAAGAATAAAAAAAAATTGCACCCTAATAATTATCTTGGTTACAAAACATGTTCCATTTTAGACCTTATAACAAAACTTTCAGGTGAGAATACGAGTGTCGAATGACCACTTATTGTGTTACTGAACGGATTTAACATGCATTTATTTTTTTGGTGCACATTGCAGGTTAATTAAGAAACGGAAAACGTGTATTCGTAAAAAAATCTTATACGACAAGAGCATGCGAAAATATATCGTTTAAAATCCAGTTTGTTCCTCCAGAAGAATTTCAGTTCTTAACCTGATGTTAGCCATAAACATCAGATATGCAAGATAGAACACTTCGCTAGCAACATTTGCGTAACAAAATTATTATATAGTAGTTTACGTCGCGAATATGAAATCAAAACAAACGCAAAAATTGCAAAAGACAAAAAAAAACTGAAATGTGCATATTTGCCGAATTTTGTGCAAAATGTACGTGCAAGACTAGGCGCTATGAACATATGCCTTTTACACCCACCACTGTAAGATGGGAGTATATCCATTTTGTTTTTTCCCATAATGTAGCTTTCCAAAGAAAGCTTCAGAGTATATTCCCGATCAACTTGAAATTCTGAGTTGATTTAGCTATGTCTGTTCGTCGGTTTGCCTGTGTGGCTGTGCGTCTGAATGGTGTAGGTTGTTGGCACTCTCCTGATCGCAAAAATTAAGATATTGACATCAAATTCGTGAAAAACATTGGAAGTTTATGCACGCAGGTTGGTATTGAAAATAGGCCAAATTGATCACAGCAAAAGCGCGCAGTGGAGCGTAAACTGAACGCAATTCCGTTTTTTTTTTTCAATTTTGGATTTTAACTCGTTACTCAGAAATTTTTAGATTGGCCACGCCCACATGAATGTTTAAAACTATCTTGTGCACTCCTTAAATAAAGATATATAATCTAGTTACAAATGCGTTAATTTTAAAATGAATATGGTAAACACAACAATTAATTTTTCCTTAATAATACCAGCGATATGGGTATCAAATAGAAGAACTTGGAGAGTAGAATTCAAAAAGTATAGTGGCCCCCGCCGAATATAATTGTTTTACTTGTTTTAATCTAGCTCAACTACAAAAACTTCAACTAATGATTCATAACGGTGAAAGTTGAATTTACAAAACATAAAATATAATATATTCACAATACATAAAGAGCTAAGCAAAATGCTAATTAATTTAAAGTAAAAATTTAGCTGCTATACTATCTGCAGCGAAATTATGTGACCACATATAATTCAAACAATAAAAATCTTATAAAAATCTTTAATACTAACTAACTATTAGGGCAGAGCTTTCAAGTAGGAACTTGGTAACAACATAGCTGGTTCAGTTTGCGAAACAGAAACTACCTTAAATTCATTAGTTAGCGCTGATTTTGTTTTTTAACGAAATTAAATTTTTGCATAGGCCCCTTAAAAAGCTCTTTATTATATCGATATTGGTTGAGCTTTATGAATGTAAAGTTTCTTAAAGAATGATTAAGATAAGAATTATCAAACCGTTTCGACCGTTTTGATAACAGAGCAGTCCTTACCTTATTTCTGGTAGGCTTAATTGAAACTTAATTGTATATCAAATATAACCTCCAAATCGATAAATGACACTATATTTTTCAATTTTTGCGAATCTATAAAGTATTCCGTAGGTAAAGTATTTTTCCTTGAAAATAAGAGATTCTTACACTTTTTTAAGTTGACCACCATCAAGTTAAACGAGCCCCATACAGACAAATTGTCTAAATCGTTGTAGGCCATATGAGTGCGATTCCGACTTGAAGGAAGTGAACAGCTTAACAGTTTACATTAGGAGATAACTGGGTTTAATCGCCGATGGCAGACCATTGATATAAAGCGTAAATAGCAAGGGTCGTAAGTGACATCACCGCGGGACTTCTAAAGGATCTAACTGCAGATGGGGGGATATCCGCTTTTCCTGTAGATGAACTATCCGGAGAGTGTTTAAGAGAATGATACGCAGGCCCCCTCTTCAAATACTTTTTAAAAAGTTTATTCTTCTTACTTTTGTAGTATTTAAGAACCTGGTTAAACCACGGTACACAAGTGCTCCGTCTAGATGGTTGTCTGATCGGAGCTGCCACTGGAGTAGCTGAAAATAGTGAGCTATGCAACGCAGATATTATGGTATTCATATTCGCCCAACGATTAGTTCAGTTAAAAGCATAATCTAAACTATGACTAACACCACATTGACAATTGGTATGCTATACCCAGCCTACTTTATTCCCAAAATTACCATGCAGGCATTGAAAGATATCTAAGTGATGAATGATACGCTTTCTCATGTAAACTGAAAGATGGACAACGGTTAACAACTATTTTCGAAAAATTTCCAAAACACAGTTCCAAGATTCTACCATTACAATTTGGAACTTGATTATGTTGGAGAAGCTTCAAGTCCGATATTTCCTTGAAGAACATATCAGCCCCATTAGACACAGTAATAGAAACCAAATAACCGAAATTTTCACTAGGAGACCAAGTGACGTGACGGAAATTAAAGTCCCCATGCAATACTACCATATTTATTTATTTATTTACTTAATAAAGTACCGCTACAGTACATATCATTAGCCGAATGTAAGCTACAAAATAACTTAAAATATAGTGGAAAGAGGAAAAAATTAAATAAAAATGAACATGAGATCAACGCATAATATACAACTAAATTCATCTAAGCCCTGAATTGAGATACTTGGATATATATTGATGGATGAATATGTGCTTATTTATAATAGCAACTAATGAGAAAAAATCAAATACAAAGGATTCAAATCACCTGCATTTGTACACGACACAAAAATGTTTAGCAATTAGTTTTGCAATATAACGCTTTTCATCTTATTAATAGACAAAACAGACAGATCAAATAAGTGGTAATGATCATTGAACATTTTACACATTACCGAAAGCGGATTGAACAACTCAGAATTAGTACGGCATTGTGATAGGTGCAAGAACACAAAGTGTCTTGAGAACCTACCGGGGATGTGAATATCAGTAAGTTCTCATAAAGCCGGCGAATAAACATCTCCTTTTATTAGCTTAAAAAGGAAGGTTACACCCAACATTTGACGACTTTTTTCAAGAGTAGGCAAAATAAAACGAGCTTCAATCTATTCTTATACGGTGGAAGAGATAGGGCACGGTCCCACCCCAAACCTCGCAAAGCAAGCATCAAGAAGTCTCGTCGAACAGACTCCAAGAGGTTAACATGGCATCTACAACTAGGAAACCAAACTACCGACGAGTATTGAAAAGTTGGTGTAACTAGAGATGTACATCTGATTTTAGACAGTTGAACGACATCACGTACAGGAACATCTATTTTTGAAGGAATGTGCGAACAAATAACGAACATACACGTATTACCTAATTTCACTCTTATGGTAATCAATTCAACATCCGATGGGGTCAGAAGTTCAAGCAAGTACGAAGGAAAGCCCACTGAAATGACAATTAAAACACCAACCCTGTTCGATTTATTCTACCCTTCTAAAAATATGGACATTATGCAGAAAAAACATTTATACATATGTACGATATCAGAATATATGCCAGAAATACTTGTGCGCGCTTGTGCGTACACTTGTTTGAGGAATTATATGTAAGAACGTAAATAATAGAATACTTACTTTTTGGTTATTCCGTTCTTGACCGTTTTTACTTTTGTTTGGTATTTTCATTTGACCATTTTTTTTATAAAAATATTTGTTATATATTTGGATAATTAGCGTAATTTTTCTATATGTCTAGTTATTTATTGCCAAAAATATTTTTGTGACAAGTATTCTCTATAATTGCTACTATATATATATTTGTTGTTATTTAAAAAAAAAATTGTTATAACTACTTCCAATTTCTACATTTTCATTGACTTTGTTCAAAACGCCATTCAAACAAAAATAAAGGAAACACGAACCCGGGCGAAACCAATCCCATTAATTCACACTTCAATCGTCTCTTATATCACTTGCCGTGGTTGGAATTGGCATATATATTTCATATGCACTTCTATTCTATTTAACTCCAATGCTTACGTTCAATAGGTGTATTTGTACAGCATGTTCTACGTGTATCTGTACGTATTTCAAAAATTTCCAAGAAAGAAATGTCTTTTGATGATCAAAAGCGAACATCGATGAAATTGAAAATAATTATAACAATTTTTTTTTTTTTTTAATAATAATAATAAAAACAATGGGAAATACATATATATATTTACACTATATAAGGGTGATGCTTCATAACTGCACGAGCGGAATTCATCGCGTCCAGAGGCCGCGTTAGATTACGATCTTTGTTTTGTACTTCCATTATTTCTTTGGAATTTTTTTTCGTTTACCACTCTTTGTTTATGATTCTTAATTGATATTTACAAGGTTTTCGCGGTGGTCGTCGGTGATAACAGGAGAATACTCGCGTAAGTTTCATCGTCGGAGCAGATTTTTGTTCTTTTAGCTGCCCTAATATATTAGTTTTACTGCCGATAAGCGGCAACACGCTTAAATCCTAAGGTAAAAAGCAAAGAGAGACTATCATTACGGTTAATGGCTTAGATATTACCTTATCAAAGTAAGGTCTGGACCCGTTTGAAAATCATGCGTTTGGTCGCGGCTTTTATACTATCATAACTCTACTGCTGACCCAGGCACAATCCTTCACTCGCCGGGAAAAACACAGGTTTACTTAAATAATATAATAACTATACCTAAAGTGAGCATTTACAAACGGAACGAAAGAACGGATCGTAGAATACGATGAAAAATATTTTGATTAATATATATTTTTCTTAATAAACGCCTTTTTCTAGTGAAAGATTGATTAAAATAAATGCAAGCGCTAAATATATTTAAGGAACTACTATAATAAAATATTAAAAACGAGAATGTGTTAGTATAATTTATTATTATAAATATTAATAATAATATGTGATTGTATATTGTAACAATTTTTACAAATACAACCTTGTTTGAGATGAGTTTCTTATCTCACTGGTTAGAAAAAAAAAAACGAAGAAAAAATGATTGACATTGAAGAGATTTTGGCGGAAAAACTACAACCCGCTTCAGGAGTTAAGAGGAAGAGGGAAAAAAAGTAAAGGAAAAGGCTGTTGTCTTTAATGTCGTCGAATTTGTAATTTTCGAGAGTAGCGCTTTTAAATTCGCTGAAACATGAATAACAGTGGAAATTACTAAAAAGTTTTGTTAAAAATTATATTTACAAGTAATAAGACATGGCCAAAAAGTTTAAGCGTTTTCCAAAAAAGTTTACGTCTAAAAGAGACTTCGAAATTCGGGTATGCATGGGAATTGCAAAAGAAAAAGATATATGCAAATAAAGTTTTTTTCTTATCGTCAAATGTCTTAAACAAATGTCAAATATCTTAGCAGAAAGAAATTGATGCCGATTATTAAAGACTCACTGATTTGCTAATAACTTTACTGTTTGGAAGGCGTAAAAAGCAAAATTGAAGATATTTGTGAAATTAATTTCCATTGTTCGAATTGTCATTTGTACACTGCACAAAAATACTGGACGCCATATTTGGAGATAAAGAGGGAGGCATTGTAAAAATTTTTATTCAACAATAAAATGCTGGTTTATCATGAAACAAAAGGCAATCATATATGTTTGCCATAGAAAATTTATAAGAAAGTCCAGATTCACACATAATAGAATTATCAAAAATTTGTGAAGTGAGTGGAAATGATAAAGTATAAAGTTATGTGTATATATATTTTAAAATGAAAATACGGAATGTATAATAATCACATTAAGTGATCAAAAGTATTTTTAGCCGAATGCTAGTGATAAAATAAATATACTCGTGTTGGCTATATTGTTATACGTAAAAATTCTTAATTCCATGATTAAAATTTGCAAGAAAATCTGTATGGAAATTTGGGGTATTTGTACTAAGTGATAAAACGGAATTATGTAAAAGAGAACATGGAAAAGCAAAATTATATACAGCTCAGGAATTTGTGTGATAAATTGTATTGTATTGTATAAAAAATTGTTAAATATTAGGCTATAAAAATTAATAAAAATTAGTGGAAGTGTTCAAACAGTTATATTATGATTTAATGCATTGCAAAATAGAAGCATTTAATAGTGTAAGAATGCATAGAAAAAATAGTAATAGGAAGAAAATAGAAAGGAACATAACACATATATGAGACTATAAATGTAAAAATAAAATAAAAAGTTTTTTTATTCATGAGAGGAAGGCAGCTTAGGGGTCGTTGGATCCAACTCCTTGTTCTCCCATTGCAAATCATCTACCATAGGAGACCAAAGGTAGAATGGGATATAGAATGGCCCAGAGCTTATGATTTGCCCGTTCAGTAAGTAGGTTTCATCTATTCACGTAACCGGCAGTAGAGTGTCCGGAGGACAAAAATTTGGAACCTCCACCATATCTCCCGAACTAGTTAGCTCAACGATGGCACATATGACAGTCTTTACAGAGTCCGATCCTGTTCAAGTGGGACTTTAAAGCAGCCAAAAAAATAATCACGTTCGATTGTAAATATTTTGATAAACAGTGACAGTTACACAAATTATAGAAATGTTGTACAAATCTACAATATATATTGTTACACGGGACTAATTATATTTATCAATAATATATTTATCCATATTAGTGTGATCCTTTATAAGCAATTAGTATGCAATTACAATATGATTCCTGTAGAAATAAATGATTTTTTAATAATGTGATATTGCGCAACCACGTCTACACTTACCATACCGTTTGTTTTTGCACACCCCTGAGTGACATTTTTACTTAGGAGTTATGCATTTATACAACTTATTGTGGAAACATATTAATTGTTTACATGGCAGAAAAAATGTTCTCAATCTGAGTGGTTAGAAATGATATATACGTAATAATAAAAGTTTAATGCTTACTTCAAAGAAGTTTATGTAAAGAATCGTTCACGGAACGGTTTGTGAGTGTATATAACCGCTATGTTCGTATAGACTACATATAGGTTCTGCAATGTGACGTGAAATGTATGTGTCTGTTTTGGTGTTGAATCTATGTGGGCGGCAAAATAAGTTGTTTTATATTTTGCTCGTCACAATAATAGAAATTAGGGAGAATAATTATGATCATGTTTTTGTAATAAATAGGTGGAAAAATTGCAGTAATTCTTCAAAAAGATAACTAGTTTTTTTACAAGAAAATGTCCAAATCAAAATACTACAAGTAAAAACGACCAAGCACGGAATCATTAAGAAGTAAATATTTTATTACTTATCTTTATATATGTAATATTTTAAGCGAACGCACGCGCAAGCGCGCATAAGTATTGCATATATTTTGTATCGCACATACGTGTTCATTGTGCGTTGTGTTACGCTTACATCTTACGCAAAATCAGGAATTTTGCTCATTTCAATTTATTTGCTCTCTTGCTATCATTGCGTTTGTTTTGATTTCATATTCGGGACTTGGATTACCATATAATAATTTTGCTGTGCAAATGTTGCTAGCGAAATGTTTCGTCTTATATATATAACGTTTTTGTGTTAGCAAATATTTAGATATAATCAATTATATACAAACATTTACTTCGTGGAGACTTCCCTGAGACCAGCGTACCAAAATGACCGCTTTTTTTTTAAATATGTACATACCTGTGTTGCTAGTAGAATTAAATCTTATGTTCACTTTCATATTTTAGTCAATTTCATGCTTTTCCTTGGTTTTTTTTTTTGTTTTTTATGGCGTTAGTTTTTTTATGAAAATAAAGATTATGTAAATTTTCTCTTGATGCACGATGTCGTATATATCACATTGCACATTTCAAACAGGTTTGATTAGTCAAAACTGAGCTCAATATATTAAAATTTGATATGCCGTTTTATTTCGTATCTGCACCGCTTTTAAAAAAGACATACATTTGTCTGTTGCTGAAATGATATGTGCATAATCCTTGCAATTTTCAGGAGAGTTTTTATTAACTCTACAATCAATCAGAACGCTACCGGCTTTCTGCATTGATTGTCTAACATTGCGTGAAACATGAAACCAGAAGTTCTTTAAGTCATCTATCAAAAACACAATCGGTTGACAAAGGTTAATACGTGAATGGATAAGAAGCACAATATCATGGATAAGGTTTTCAAAAAGTCACGAAGAATTTTCAAATTTCGATTCGCGAATAAAGAAGATAATGTGTCTACTGACGTCAATTGACAGCATTAAGTAGGCATTTTTGACAGCGACTTTTCAAGGAAATTTTGTATATTCCTCACGATATCACGTCAAAAATTATGTTAAAAATAATATTTCTATGCTCAGGATCGTGCCGTTTTCCAGAAGAGGATGAGCAGCGTATTGTTCAAGTCGTTGTTAGAAAAAAGTTGTTAGAATGGTGAGGAGACCAGAAACTTCTTACAAAATAAATGTTTCAAAATATTCTAAATTCTGATTTTAATTTATCTTTCGCAAAGTTTGAAATAAGTCCCACCTTTATGCGATCAAGCAGACGATGATTCAGCAATTCCATTTGACGTTGTCGATATTCGTTTTGCTTTAGACGAGATACTTCGTGTTTTAAGCACTTTATGTAATCTACTGAACTCTTCAGAATCGTTCCTTTGTTAGGTCTAGTATCTCGAACTACTTCATAGTACGGATCATTTGTTTTGGGCAGTAATGTGCCCAGCTCTTTAATCCGATCATTTATATTAAAACGACGCCGGCGCTCAACTGCAAAATATATCAAAATTTACTGTCTCATTTAAAACATAACTACGTTTCTTCAGCTAAAATATTGCTAAAGCTTAGTTTGGAAAATGCTGAAACTTACTCATGTTATGATTATCCTTCTTTTGGCGATCTTTCGCTAAGGCATTTGCTTCTATCTCGGCGATTGAGTTTGGCTCCTGCTTTATTCCCATATGAATGGAATAACTATTTAAAAACTTTAATCTGTCATTTAAATGGTTTGATTCTGAATATAATCCATCTTCAAAATCTAAGTCTGCCTGAAAGTTAAATGAAATATAAAACATACATTACTTCCAGAGTCGTGTTAGGCTTATTTAGTATGCATATTTTGGAAGTGTGTAACAAATGTTTTTTTTTCATTTTTTTATGTGGAATTGCAATAGGAAATGCCTAGCTATAATAACAATAATATTTTAATAAAAATTATTTATTGATGTTTTATTCTGCAATTCTGCTTCAATGTGGTCAAATACCTGATCTCTTCAATATCATTTGATATCTCGTCAAATTCTTCCAAGCTCTTGTAGAATTCATTTTGTTGATCGGCGAGTACAATAGACCTTTTAGGTCGCTACACGAACTATCTGAATTACATTACATAACATTACAATACAACACAATTTTAGCAAATACTATATTGCGGTCACCTTCACTTGATGTTATCAATGCTACATCCCCAAAGAGTTCAATTTTATAATAGCGTAGGATAGCGCATATCGTTTCTATAGATCAAAAGTAGTATGAAGGATAATATGCTTGCTGTGGCAAAGCAATATCAATTGAACTTGGGTAACTAGATTTTACAAGTTTTCTTTGTTTTCCACCGATAAGGTATTTTCTAAAGTATGCCAACTGTGCCGATTGCCCTTAATTCCTCTACTAACTTGGTTCTGTTAACTATTTATCTGTCAAGTTTTGGTTTTTTTTTTTTCTTTTAAGAAATTTTTTCATTTAAACAATATTACGTTAAAAGCAGTTTTACAAGATTGCCTCTGTATACAGATTTTTGAAGGATTGTAATAATTCCTTTTTTCAAGCAGGTAAGAAGAGTATAGCCATTATATACCTCACAGCACTTCGTCTAGTAAACTTATTTACGCGTTTTCGTAGTCATACGCCAAAAATTACACATTACTTTCCTGCAAAAGCATACTTTTCATGGATTTTCATTAATTTTTATGTAATATTACTATCATGAACAAATTTTGATCATAAAATATTAACAACTAGGTCTTTTTGGTTATAAGAATTAATTTTTCTGAGAATTCTTATAAGCGGTGATAACCAAACAATAGACCTACATGATCCAAATTTCGTAGAGTTCACTTATTCGTCCATTTATTATTATGAACCAATTTTCATTTCGAAATTCAAAACGTCGAAAATTATACTGTTGTACCATAAAAGAATTTAAAAGCCGAACAAAAATTTTCATATTAATTTAGAAAGTTGAAATACTACTACTCAACGAAGTTTGCTGACACATTTTGAGAATTTTAATTTTTTTCATATAATGACTTTTTAAAATTAGGTGTTAGATGTTGAGTGGTCGAAAAAGTGGACTGATCCTATAGGGTTGGTGCATGGGTCAAAGCGCATCACTACATTTTATTTCATGAAAATATCTCCAAAATTCCAACCTAAAGGTTGAACACAAAATTACATAGGCAGACATCAGATTGATTCAGAAACTGATTCTTAATATGTATAACAAAAAAAGTGGTGCAGGGTATAAATATTCGGCGAATTAACTTTTAACCGTAATTTCCAAAACTTTTTTATTTGAAGGTAAGGTATTTGTCAGAAAAAGTTTGCACATATACAGACCAACTGAATATTCCACATTGCATTGTTATCGTATTATGACGTAAAATGCCCTTTGTGATTTTACGCTTGTTTATTTAATTTTGTTATTTTTGCTGAATTATGGTTTTTAGGATAGTACGGATCTTATTTCCAATTCTTAGGAGATCTATTTTGAATTGTTTACAGGAACTTATATTTACTGATATTCTCCTTTTGAATATTGTGATTCAACTCTCTTGACTCAACATTGCTTTCTGCAAGTATGCACACTTTTACAAGCAACATTTTTTTGTTAATTCTTTTTTACGGTAAATTTTCCGTTATGTGCTGTTAATTTGTTCGCCAGTCACTAGCTGCTTGGGCCAGCTAAAGCGTCATGAGTGGGTCTTTCTTTAGAATTTGGCTTCTTAGAAAATCTACTATATTTCATGAAAACTCAAACCATCAAATGTAAGATTTTCAAAACACTACAAAGCCGTATCCGAAATTTCATGGTGATTAGATACGTGAAAATTTTCAAAGTAATGATTTGGCGACAAAAATTCCCTCGAATCTTCTTGTGAAAATCTTGGGGAATTTACAAAAATCGAATTTCTGCAGTTGTGATTTGTGTGTCTAAGTGACTGGTCAATGTGCTTATTTCTGAACAACGATTTATCGCGCGAACGTTTTTCGTCACGGACATCACAGTCACTATCTTTAAACCGTTCAAAGCAAACCGACAATTGGGATATGATGGAGCAGCGTCACCATAAGCTTCTAAAAGTGTTTGATGGGTTTCGTCAGCACATTTCTTCAAATCAAACAACAGAAGTGATTAATATCGGAAATGCAATTTCGAGCTCTCCGCGATTGTACTGAATAAGTAATATAGGACCTACAATAAATTTTACATTAACTTGATTAATCATTTTTACTCAAATGCACTATTATTATTAGAATCAGCTGGAGCTGTAATTCAATTATATGTATTTGCAGTATTAAAAACTTTATATTCTAAAGAAGTAGATTAATGTCCATATATTCAAATCATTCTTATCATAGTGCACGACCATTAACAGCTTCAATTGAAGCTGCAACAATAGCTTCAGTTTTAATAAAATTATTTCACCAATACATGTTTATTTTAGAAAATTTAATTATTATTTTAAATGTTTACCAATGATGACATGATGTATACAAGTATATATGACTTCCAGTCATAAGATCTTTTAATTGGTATAATAAAGTTTTGCTATATTTTTAATAAGATGTATTTTATTATTAGTTTCAATTATTGCGACATTTTTATCTTGAATTTTGTGTTTAACTTTATCTAAAAAAACCTTAATTGATCGGCAAAAAATATCACTTTTTGAATGTGGATTTGATCCTAAATCTTCTTCACGCCTTCGTGTTTCTTTAGAATTTTTTTCCATTACAATAATTTCTGTTGCTTTTTAGGTAGAATAGCTTTTATTTTACCTATTGTTATCATTGTAAAAATATTAAATCTGTTTTATTGCACTTTTTCCTCTATTCTTTTTGGTACTATTATTAGATTTATATTATGAATGAAATCAAGGAATATTAAACTAATCTAAGTAATGGGGTTGTAGTTAAATTAACAATTGATTTACATTCAAAAAGTATTGGTTATTCAAGTTACCTTGAATAAGAAGCAATTTATTACTTATTATTATTACCGATTATTATTTTGACCTAATTTTAGGTAAAATTATCCTTACCCTTGAAATCAAATAGAGATATATCACTGTTAATGATAAAATTGAGTTAATCTCGAATTGAAGCTGCGAACTTCTAATGGTTAAATATCATTCATACTTCCATATTTATTTAGAATATACGTATTAGTACCAACAATACTACATGAAAATCTGTTATTTTATGTAGAGAAACGCCAAAATCATCGAATTTAACTGTCGTGTTCTTTAATACCTCTCATTACTTTATGGTTTTTACCAATAGATGTTGCTGATTAAAATACGTGCAAATACCTATTATTTACATATAAAAAAAATTACGTCTTCACATATCGTCCATGTAAAGTTATATTCAAGAAATCTCCTTTTGAACGTTCGAATAATAACAAGAAAAAGTTATATTCGGCAGGAACCAAATCTCAAATAGCCAACATCTTTACAATCTTTGGTTCCTCATGCTATTGCTTACTGTCACAAAAAAGTGAATGGGGTAAAATTTATCTTTCATCTGACTAAAAGATATTGTTAAGCAAAATTAATCTACTACGTCGTGACGTCCACCATAATTAATTTAGAATTAACACCCTTAGCTTGCCGATTCTCTCTTCAAGTCCTTTTAAGTGATACCCATATCAATATTGTAACGAAAAAATTAACCCACTACGCCGACGCCCACCATAATTAATTTACAATTTACGCACATACATTGTCGGCTTCTACTCTCCAAGTTCTTTTACTTGATGTCCATATCGCTTCTATTACGGAAAAAAATTAATTCACCATATCGCGGTGTCTACCATATTTATTTTAGAATTAACGCATTTTTAGGCAGATAATATATGTTCATTTTAGGAATGTACAAAGCAGATTTGAATCTTCTGTCTTTTTTACTTTATGATTAATAAGCATTAAACTTCAAAAAAGTGAAAGGAAGAGAATTTAATGACTTGCAAGTTTATAGGGGTGTGGCCGAATTTTTCAAACAATAAGTAAAAAGCTTTTTGTGAGGAAATGTGGAAAATTTCAGACTTCTATCTTTTATAATTTGTTAGTAATAAGCAAAAGCCCACAAATTTTTCTTTAGAAAAACGGGGTTGCGTTCAGTTTACGTTTCACTACGGGCTTAGGCTCCGATCAATATGACCCATTTTCAATACCAACCTGCGTGCAAAAGCTGCTATTATATATTATTTCTACCAAGCTTGAAGTCGCTATCTCCATTTCTGCTATCAGGAGAGTCTCAACAACACACAGATCGACAGACGCAGCCTAATCGATTCAGAATTTCATGCTGATCAAGAATATATATACTTTATAGAGTCTCTGAAACTTTCTTCTGGATGTCGCAAACATTATGACACAATGCCTCATAACTTCGTTAGATTAAGTTACAAAATATTGCATTAGTTAAAAATGTGACGAATAAAAAGAGAAGATAACGAAAAGCTGGCGTCGTTGACAACAATGGAGCGATGTTTATACGTCGCTGCTGATGATAATATTGATAGTGATGATGATGAACATGCAACAACATTAAAGATATATATTATGTTTTTGTACATATGAAAAAAATTGTTCTTTTCTTTATTACTGGTTCGAAGGCATTCCTTTAACTATATTTTTGTTTCTTCGAATTTCTCCTTTTTTTTTCTTGTTTGCGTTTTTGTGAACGTTTTTCAACATAAAGTAACGATTAAACATATTTGTAAAATTATTTGGTGTCAAATTTCTATTAAACACCAATTCCTATTAAGTACATTTTTCACGTTCTTTTTCCTTATTCGACCATTAATCCAACAACGACGTTATAAACAATTAAAAATATAATCGTCTCGAATTTTATAGGCACTCAATTTCATACGCATTCTACTTGTTTATATATTCCGCTTATTCCGAAATTCCATACATTCATAAGCATTTTAACTTACGTTAGAAATATTATATTTTATAATTAGACTTTCCTTTTTGTTGCATGCAATTAATTATGTAAATACTAATATAGGCCACTTATGAAATTTAATACAATTTTCAGTTTATTAATGTTTATGTAATGTCTTTAGAAAATCGCACAAACTTTAATTTTGATTACTTTATACCATACATCCTTTTTGGCAAAACAAAAGTAAGTAAGTAAGTTTTGATTAAGTGCAGTATAGCACGTGCTTATTAACGCAAGCTGAGAAATCCACACATATTATTATTTTACTAATACCTGTTTTTGGCGATTTTTTTATTTGCGTTCTATTAATTTTTATATGAAAATAACGCACTCAATTTTCATTTCTCAACAATATATTTGGTTTTTTTCTACACAAACCTGCTCATCGTCGAGCCAAAACTTCGCTCTCACTCTCTGCGAAGACATCGATTTACATGGACAATGGAATTTCACACAGAGGACACCCACTGTGTGACAAGAACAGAGATTAGTATGCGAAAGTTGTTTGCGAATTAACGTCAATGATCGATTCATATTTGATGTGGGAATAAATTGAAATCGGCTTAATTTACTAGTATAAAAAACTAAAAACATTGAATATATTAAGGGTTTAGGGTTAAGGATAAGTAGAACCAACGGTTTAACGCTGCTAAGAAAGTATAAGATAATAAAAGTAGGTTAACTGGAAAATGAAGATTATAACTCAAAAATTTCCAGAGCAAGTGGTGGTAAATGTTTCCTGGTATGTCTATTTAGTTTATGACTGTCTATGACGACTGTGGTCCCTATTAATGGTATTAAAAATCCACGAATCAAAAAATTCTTTTCTGGAAAAATGTCAGCTGAAGAACTTTGAAAATGATCGTGTCAGATAAATCATTTGAAGCACCCACTTGTGATACAAAGTAAACTAAGATCACCTTGGTCGTCAAGGTAAAGACATGTGGCTTTTTTGTTTTTTACTCATAAACTTTTAGGAATGCAGCGACGTAAGTTGATGTGCATGTTCTGAAACATAATATACGTGTACAAAAACGGACACACCCGACCGCTTATCCAATATTTGGTCAAAACGTTCATATTCGGGATATTATCTGTATGAACTCTTATTATTATTTATTATTTGGTATATAAAAAATTTGCTGGAAATTTTAAAATATTAACGACTTACTAGAATATATTGAAACAACTACGAAAACCAGGGTTTATCAAACACATCAATACAATTTATCAAATAATACTATACAGATAAACTTGATCGATTTGAGTGATATTCAGCATTGATAAACTCTCTCTTATATTCCATGAAATATTCTTGGTAAGGTTTTGCACGCCTAACTTTTGTACAGTTGGGATTTGCTTTTTACTTAGAGGAATTAGAAATGTATGGCGGGATCCACCATTTTTCGCTGCCTAAAGTTAATTTATTTATTTGTAGTTTTCTGGCATTTAGAATACATTTTTAAATGTACTTACTTGCTTCAGTTCATATTAGTGGTATTTTCGTCGCACTTTTTGCTTTACGGATAAAATCAATCATCGCATATAATTAATAGGTGTTTGTTTGTTTGTTTTACGGCAATAAAGACAAAGAGTGCGACAAAAACATTACTATTTCAATCACTTAATATATGTTTAAATTTCTTTTCTGGTTGGTTGAATGTTTACTTTCTTCTTCTTTGCATTTATTTGCATATATATTACTATTCACACCCCGACGGTGTTACAAATTCAATACCGACCAATGTTTCGATGGGAAAGCATTCGGAAGGTGTGAACTGACAAAACGATGCTATCCAAATTAGTTTTTGTAGATTTACACAATAATGTAAGGTGTTCGTTTGCGACGGAAGCGAAAGTTGATATTCATTTTTCTTTGCTTTAGGTAACACTCTCGCCATCGTTTTCGTTGTTATCACTCATGATGAACGAAAAAGTCGAAAAGGAAGCAAATTCATGTTTATACCAACTGATGGATGTCGAAATCACAAAAATAACAGCTGATTCTTCGCTCAAATAATATAAATTGCAAAGTTAATTAAGTTTTAAAGTTTCAGTGCAACAAGCAGTAATTTGTAAGTTATATAAACTTTTAAATAAAATTGAAACAACAATCTGTAAAATATTTGTATGAAAAATTTGCAAACTAAAATTAACCAAAGCAACAATATATAAAGGCAACTAAGAAGCTCACATTCGGCTGGGGCCGAATCTTGTATGTCCCTGAGCGTCTTCTGTGATATCCCCACTTTACAGCATTCTGCTTTCTTTACCTTGTAATAAAAAGGTGAAAAAAAAAATTACAATTTGATCAGTTATAAATTTCTGTCGGTTTAAGCGGCTTTTTCATATTTGAACATAAATAATAAAGTTCCCAATAAAATAAATTTAGTTCCAGTCTTCGATCTCTTATAATTTATGAGCAATGGGTCAAAACAAAGTCGTCTGCAGTTTTTGCATTACCGTAGCCGCTTCCTTTGACTTATTTGGTTCATTTTCATTTCTAACCTACGCGCAAGAACTTTTTACGACCAGGAGAGCGTGAGAAACATACAACGAACAGAGATACGGACGGATGAATATCGCTAAATCGATTCTGGATGTAACACTCATGAAGAATATATATATTGTACGGCATCATTGAAGCTTCCTTTTGAATGTTGCAAACAATATAGCAAAGTGCAATTTGTCTTTTCCTAGGCTGCTGCTGCTATGCGTTAACGATCTGCGCAAGATGGTGTAAACATTTTTACTGACAATGTTTTCTTCAATCTTTGTTAGGGGCCGGAATGGACTTTGGGAAAACAAGTTTTCAGCGAAGCTATGTTCCATTGTCCTAACACAAAGTGCACATTGGGCGAAAAATAATGAATTTCGTATATCTTCAGGTGATAAGGATAACTTCCTCAAAAAAATTTGGGTACAAAGTTTGACTTAAGTAGTACATAACTGGTTTTTCTTATTCTTGAGCTTTTAAGGCTCGGTTAAATCACAATTGCTTTTAGTTGAAATTTTCTATAAAAGTTAGGCTAATTACGAGAGAAACAATCAACAAAACGTGGTTAATAAATGCATATTAAAACACCCTCCTAATTTAGGCTATTAAAAGTTATTGAATAAAAACCAATTAGTGCAAAATAGCAGGCAATAGCTGTTGGATATGACAAACAAAGAGCTCAACTCAAGAAGCTAATAATTTTTATGTATATGTAAGCATTAAACAATGCATAATTTTTTCCATTATATGCTAAAATATGTTTCCACGATTAAGCAAAGATTAAAAGAAATTAGACATATAAGGAAAAATAAATACATAAAAAAATGTTGGAACCATAAGTGAATGAAATATAAAAAAAGCGATTCGTCCGGAACGGGATATATTGCTTTTATAAGTATACTATATTAACAGCTCGCCCTAAACTGTCTAATGAAAAGGAAACCGAACTCATGCCTTTGCGCGCCCATGCTACATCTTCTATCCACTACTACCTCCATTTATAATGTTTGTACGGATTATATTTCGATTTATTAATAAAGCAAAGAATGCCACGACAATCAACAGTCGGTCGGCGTCGTACCCCAAAAACTTTTGCGTATCTTTATTTGTCAGTCAGTATATCAACGTCAACAGCTTCGTTAGCAGTCTACGATCATCGTCTTATTTATATAATATTTGCTCATTTATAATTTAACTTACATGAAGTCCTTATATTTACAATATGTATCTTTTTTTTGAACGTTGAAAAGAAAAAAAAACATTAAATTTCGATGTAATACAAATTTCAGACATTAAAAATTTGTTCCATTTATATTCAACATGGCTAAATGGGAGTATATCCATTTCGTCATCATGTTTTTAATACCCAAAAGAAAGCTGCATAGGCACTGGCAAGTGTACATATTTCTAATCACCATAATATTGTGAATCGATTTAACTATTTACGCCTATGTGCCTGTGTATTTATGTGAGCCTGTGTTTTTTATCCTTCTTCTAGTTGCAGAAATCGTGATATCGGCCTTAAATTTGGCAGAATTGTTGGAAGTTCTTGCACGAAAGCTCATATTGAAAATAGGCCAAGTCGGTCGAATAACAGACCCACGGTAAAACAAAAAGTGAAGCAAACGATATTCTGTTCATTACTCACAAATTATAAAAAATAGCGTAATGAAATTATCTTAATTTATTTTATGAATGATTCCACAATTCATATGCAAAACAGGAAAAATCGATCACAACCACACAAAGTTATAAGTGATCACAAAAGGACTAATTTTGTTCACTTTTTTGAGGTATTCTACTTACCTCTTGTAAACAAGACATTCTTCACATTAAGATCCATTTTCTGTCTAAAAATATAAAAATGTACACACCCTCTCACAGTTACAAATGATTAAATTGTGCGATTTTTGGCTTTTTTAAGGCTTTCTACCTATTAATCTAAATGTAAACAAGATGGAATGTTGAGACTAGAATGCCATAAGCTAGGTCGGTTTACTACAAACTACACAAGATGGGTGTAGATCAAAGGAGACAAATAAGGCGTTTTTAAAAATCATATATTTTGGAGTCGTTGTCAATACCACTTTAGACGAATGCCCTTGAGTCTCACATGTTCTCAGTTTTTTTGGTATGTTACAATATGACTTTTTTGACGCTCATTACTTGAATCGAATTTTTATTATGTTATTATGTGAATTAATGTTTTATT
Organism: Glossina morsitans morsitans; assembly: GCA_001077435.1. Taxonomy (NCBI): domain Eukaryota; kingdom Metazoa; phylum Arthropoda; class Insecta; order Diptera; family Glossinidae; genus Glossina; species Glossina morsitans. The sequence goes on from CCAG010012317.1 coordinate 95,201, forward strand.
TTTCATATATTTATTTTAATCATTTTCACTAAAAAATAACAGAATTATCGCATATCTATTTAATTGTTACTTAAACATTGCAACACAGTTATTAATCTCCACAAAATGTACAACTCGCAAACGAGTAATAATAGCTTGTAATATCAACTTTACCCTACGGTAGTGTGATAAATGAATTACCTTGGGTACATAAGACGCACCGCGAGCCTAATATAATTTTATTATTATTATTTATTTGTTTAGTCCTAGAAAGAAATTCTAGAAAATCTTAAAGCACTAGCACTTAAAGCAAAAGGCCTTATCGAAAACTCTAGTCTATATATAATGTAATTTTCTTTATTACAAAAATTATGAACAAATTTTTATTTCCATTTTAATGCAGAAAATTTTCTGGAGTTCCCCATACAGATGCTTAACTATTCGTTTTTGTATATTTGCCATCTAGCTTTTATCAAATGCAACTTAACTTAAGAATGTTCTAATCGTGTTTCTTATGAGGCAGCACGACTATACCCTTGGTTTTTGCTTTTGTGTAAAACCGTTTTTCTATAACATGTTACGCCTACTTATGGCAGAATGTGATAATTCTTAAAACCCAAACAAGCGATCATGGGTTGTTTGTGTCAAATTTCCGCTGCTTAGATTCCTGTTTGCGACTGTCGCCATTACACAAGGAAATGGTAAAAATAGTTATACGCGAAACATCGATTCACTTAGGAGATGTTCCGTTTACGCACAGGCGCGTGGTCAGAGGAGGATAAAAGGAGGAAGTAGAGTTTGTCCACGTTTGTTTTAAAAGTAGACGCATCAAGCACGGTCGGAAAGACTACTGTTGGTAGATTGCTCAAAAGGCGCGCAACGTGACTAAAAGTTGTCGAGTCGGACAAGCATATTGTACTATATACAATTCCAGAACTAGTGTGCCGGGAACGCTTTTATCTCTGCAGAGCCCTTGTCGTTGTGTTGTTAGTTTAACATAATGCGACAAACGCTCACAAATAATAAGACGCCTAACCTTGAATGCGCCCTCTCTGGATCTGGCTACATCTCTGCAAGTATTACAAAATCAACACATGTATTTTAGTTTAATCGAAATTTTTTAAGTGGAGTGTAAGTCCGCATTCCATTTTGAATAGTGTCTCTTATCATTTCTGCAGCGGTAGTGAAGTTATTATTAAGGAAACATACTTTCCAATTACAGCGCCTCGGAAATTACTCAGATATGCTAAATTTTCCTTATCACATTTAAAATTTTCACGTTTCGAGGCTGGAAAAAAAATGCGTACCGATGATTCTCATAGGAAAAGTATGCAAAAATGTACAGTTCCCGAGTTCCTGAAGGTGCACGGATCTTAGCTTCGTACTTCTGTGAATGCGAAGTAAGAAAAAGACCTAGTGTGTTTTTTTACAACCCATCAGTGGTTTGAATGTGCCTTGGCTCAATTATGAGCCGTGTTAAGCAGTTTTTAATTGTCGCAATGTCTGAGTCGAGTCCCTTTCAGAGTTGCATGGGTAGAATGCCACAGTCAGTTTTCATTATTAACGTTAAAATCGCCAAGAATTACGATTTTGCTGTCGCGGTAATTGTTAAGAATGGAGGATATTGTGTGGGATAGAGTGTCAAAGCTGTTAGAGAAAATCGTTTCATCCGCATTTGGGATTCTATAAACGAACCGCAAATGCACAGTGTGCGTCCAGATAATGAATTTCACTCGTAGCGAACTTGGAAACCTGAGTGCTATGATGTTGCTGACACTGAAACCCAACTTCGTTGCGTACACATATCGCGAGACCACTGTGTGATATGAAATTATGCATAATTTGATATCCATGTAGTGAAATCTTACAGATCACTGCTTTCGCTTGCCTGGGTTTCACAAAGAGCGGATACATCATGTAAAAATTTGTGCTTGTGTACATATACTGCGAAGAGATTTGTGCGCACCCAAGTTGCAATGGTTGCACTTTGCCTCTGACATACATGGTACATGTACCAATTATTTATTTGCATTAGGTGTTTGCGTCACTTTTGATAGGCGACTTCTACAGGTAATAAGTATAAACCAATGGCAAATACCAGTGTACATAACGATGAAATTCATGAAATGCATGGAATGCTCAAAATTGCATTTTCGACCTTGATTACTTTATGATGATGTGGTTCCATCACATCCCAATTGTTACTTGTGGTTTCAACGATTAAAAGTGATGATTTTGATGTCAATTGCAAAAAGCGGCCTGGAGGACCAAAACACCTGAAAAACAATGAATTACAAAAGTTTTTGAACGAAAGCCTATCTCAAACTCTCAAAGAATTTTCGAACAACTTAGCAATTGATGAATAAATTGTTGCTAGAAGTTTACATGCAATGGGAACGATGGCTATCTTGCAAATTGACTGAAATTGCCATTTTTGGCACTAGTTGCAAGCGTTGCCCAGGGATACACTGTTGCAGCTCGAATGTGAAGTTCTACCACTCGCAGCGCACTCCCCAGACATTGCGACTTTTGATTACCACTTTGTTGGCTGCCGGCAAAGTTGAATAAGTGCGCAAATGAATCGACGATTGTATCTGTGCCCAACCAATATAAGTTCTTTCGACAGGATATCGCCATGTTACTAGGAATATAGTAAAATATTGTAGAAAGTGCTGGGAAATATTTTGAACAATGTTTCACCAATATTTCTCATTAACTGCATTTTTCAAATAAAAAAACTATCAAAATTAATGCAAACATAATACAGAAGCCATTTAACTTTTACTGTACTATTCAAGACGCCAGTAACGTACCTGCAAGTTAGCTTTCACTGTGATTATATCCAAGATTGCTTAATTTTTTTTTGGTTTCGACAAATTTATTTCCGAGTCTTCTGGTTTTTGTTATTGTTTAATATTAGGAACTAAAACACCCTTATGTCTCGAAGTTTAAGCAAAAACAATAATAGTGGAATAGAAAAATAGAACCACACCTCACCAAAAACACGTCCAAAATGTCCAACATATCTTGAACACCCGGCTGGCTAGTCATAGCCGCAGTTGGCAGAGCTCCACGGCACAGCCCATTAAGTACTCACTTTCTCAATCGAGTATACCATCCATATCTCGATAATCATCGAATTAAATACGAAAACATTGTCCATCACATGGCTCAAAAGCCGGAATTATGTATATGTAAAAAAAGTGTATATGAAATGTGGACTAGAAAAAAAAATGTTACTGATAAATTCAGACCCGGAGTACACAGTAAATAATGTTTTTTTAGAATATTCAAATCTACCAAAGTGACTCTAGGACTTTAAAGCCGGGAAAATCTATCGTTACTAAGACTCGGAACATCAACAGGAGGGTAGTGAGTGAAAGACAACAATTACAACGGAATTGCAAATCCATATAAAGAATGCAACACAGATCAATCAACCAGAGAGAAAGAAAGTAGTTAGGTAAAAATGATTAAAATTCATTCAAGTTCAAACAAAATGGCACACTGATGGATAAGTCAAATCAAAGAGAGGCACATTTAGTCGCTAACAGGCTCAGAAAAATCGATAAGTGCATGTTTGCTTGAAGAAACTAATAAAGAAATTGACACGGAAATGCTGCTCGATCCAAAAGAACTTGGAAATCAAATCGAAGCAGCGATATACGAAGGCTAAGTATATCTCGTGAATAAGGCTATAAAAAAACACCTGAAAGGTTGTAGTAGAGGAATCTAGAAAAGAAAAAGGAAGAAACGAACATGACGCCATGAAAATGTGTCTCCTACTTTACCATATCTGCAAACAGCAAGAACATCACTCTAAAAGCAACCATTATGATATTCAATAGCTGAAGTATCCTGAGTACAATAACGCGTTTAAAAGTTTGTCTAGAGATCTAGTTCAGAAAAGACAAGCAAGCAAAAAACTTGGGACCTTAAGATACGCTTTTATATATGAAGAAATGTAATCCGTTGTTATAATACAAAGAAAAAGACAGTCGCAATATCAAGTACCGAAATAGACAATGCAGCATCATCCACTTCAGTTAAAGAAGCCAGGCACTAAGAAGATTCTCAAAGGCAGTAATTGGTCGCAAAGCGAAAGCCTAAACTAACAGTGGTCATCTTCTCAAAATAATTCATGATGAGGAAAAAAAAATGATGCAAAAAACCCGTTTTGCGCAATAGACATGAGCATGTCGATATCAGATATCACATCACAGAAGGAACCGTGGACGGAGTTGACGTCCATGCCAGGACAAATAACACCGAAAATATGTGTGCATACGTCGGAAGGGGTTATACGCGGCGAAGTACAGTAAACGTAGACTGCCAGACTACGAACAATAGAAGTACGTTTTACTGAAACCAACATCACTATAATCGAATCATCCATGCCGGATTTGCTTGTCATGGTCAAACATATATTGCTAAGTATGTGTTGATACTTACATACTTATAGTGTAATGTGCCATGAATGCATTACTATGTTTCTTGGTTTATGTTTAAATCTTCGTTGAATAAAAAACTGCAGGTATCACTTTTGTGAACAATTTAATATACTTACAACAATACGAGAGAAAGAAGTATGGCCAATTTAAAGCTTTAAGAAAAGCGTTAAAAAGGCACTGAGAAAATCATCTATTTAAATTCGAAAATTATGTAGTAATAACCTTCTTGATTCCAAACGTTGCTGAAATAATAATAATAATGTTTCATGCGAATTTTGAACATGGGCAATTATATACATAAGTAAAAAAAAGTTTCATTGGTGCATAACAATTAATTTTCATTACTTATTAACGAAATAATTTTTATTTGAACAATTTCGAGCTTTGTTTTTCTTGGCCATCGTGATAGACGTTATGAGTTTGATTATTAAACGCATATTAAGCTGTAATATCTTCATTCTTTTCGAATGTATATATATATATATATATATATATATATATATATATATCTTTTCTAAATCATAGACTGTACGTACGATAGAATTAACATATATGCACTGCCTTTACTAATGGCTAAATTATTACCGTCAATAAAGTGTACTGTTCCTTTTTTTTGTATTAAAAGAAATTATTCTCTTATTCATACAATTATTTTATATTAAATATTAAAATTCAACGCACCCTCATCAACTTAAGGATTATGCAATATGGCATTAAGATAGCGTGTTTGTTGTAAAAAAAGCGTGACTATCTTGTTTGAACATTTTAATGTTCACCGCACATTTTACTGAACTATATGAATCGCTTGTTCACATAAATTCATTGCACACGTTCATGTGTGTTCATTGTAATTTCCAAAAGTACATCCGATTAATTAACATCGGCAAAGAGCATCAATTCCATTCTTAACATCCCGTCTGCCATTCTTTGTGTCCTCGCTTATTCTCTGCTGTAAGCATACCAATCGTTCAGGGGTCCAAATTTTTCTTTAAGACCGCCATTCATAGTCGTGGTATATAACAGCCCCTTATAGGGTTGTATTTGCCACAAAAATTACACAGCATTAGTTATATTTTGTACATAATGCAGAAAAAGAAAAAAGGGCATGTGCAATGAAGGCAAATTTCATTTTGCCAAGGAACGCTACTATCCAGACGACTACTGCTAACGCAGCCAACAAGTCCAGTCAGAAATATAGCCTAGAAGACGACGAGGACAACGCCGCCAAGAATAACGGACGCAACAACAAAAGCAATGTCAATAGCAGCAAAGACCTCCTGCGTGTTCGCTCTAAAATAGAGCAACCCAAACGATGATTATTTCCAAGTAGACATTTTTAAAACCATCACATACAACGTGGACCGTCCGAACACGATGAGTCGTTATTGTCTTCATCTCTCATTCTCTTCTTCTATCTAGTTCTTCTATTACACTCAGCGTATAACCATTAATCAGCCACCTGCAAGACATAATTGCTGCGGAAGCAGTGACGTTTATCCTAAAAATTCATTAAATTAGCCGGATGCAGAAACTTCCCATACCTTCATTCCCACAAATCATAGAGCTATCCTACGTTAATATATATATTTTTATCTACAAGAGTCAACCTTTACTATCAGCGCCCAAAACTCACTCAGTGCAACTATATTCAACAATTACTTTCTTCAGCTTCGTTCATAATACTGTTCATCCTTATTGTGTGCACTTACCGACACAACAGAAAGATCCGCTGGAAAAGTGGTCGTTGACACTGCCTGCCCCGCCAGTCATGTGACATGACAACATGCGTACCCAGCATTTTTACCCAAGCAGTGGAACTCCAGTTCTTTTTTTTGTTGCCGTAAGTAAGTAACGATCTTACCGTCGTTTAGTCATCATTGTGTATACATTTGCGGTATACTTAGCCAACTTATATTTGCATAATACAGTAACCTATTATTTTAATATTTGTATAGCTAACCCATAAATTGTTCTCTATTACCGTTTAATCCGTCCTTATCATCATATACGTGTTACTTTTCAACTCTATCATCGCTCCTCATTATTTCATAAATTTCGTTCTCTAATTCATTACGATTTAGTCTATTATTGTTGTCGTATTCATTTCGTTTTCTTAATCGTTAATGATTATTCCCAGTCTATACAGGAGTTGTTAGAGTGCATTATTAATACACGTACGTTTAACCATCATTTCCCTTTCGCACATGTACATATTAGATCCTAATTCAGCCACACATACATACTTTCACAAATCAACAATTTGGTACCTCAGCTAGTTAATCATTGTTATTGAGCCTATCCTAAACATGTACTGAAGCATTTCTAAAGTATTTTTTGAATGCTTGGACAATTTCGGATGTCATGCTATGTGGTGTCATTAGTCGTCTTCTAGACGAAGTTGCATACGCGTAATTTCCAAACAGTTCATATATGTTCTAAAAAGGAAACGATCATATTTATTGCATGCTTAAAGTGTGCATACTTTCCTAAGCAGTCCTAATCTTTCTATACTCAGGCGCTCTGCTGTATGTAGACAATTTCGTTCATCATGATGAACGTTTGAACATGAACATTTTTATTAGAAGCTTAAACTGTTCATACTTTCCTAAGCAGCTTCAATCATCTTTGCTTTTATGCCAAACTGAATTCTCAAAAATCTCAGTCATCAATTCTAGTCCTGGTTGATACATTTTAAACAGTTGATGCATTACGATTTTATATTTCAGCTAATTGATCATCGCAGCCACCTTCAACTGATTATATGTACTCATACTCATGGGTTTTCCTACTAAGACCATTATTATTACAATTCACTTAAACCAAAAGAATAAGTTCTAGGACTAAAGGTAGGAAGAGCATTAGCAACTAAGACTATCATCCCCCTTTAGTTCCAAGTGTATGTGCGTGAACATTAGCTTATGTAAGCATACAACTGTACTCATTGACCAAACCAAAGCGACACAGCAGCAAAAACATGTAAAACGTTAGCACAATAATGTATCATTCTTTAATGTGCTTTAACTGTCAGGAAGGTAATTACAGAATACACTGAGGTTTTTCATTAGAAAATGACAATTAGGACAAATTCATCCTGCCCAAAAGGAAATCCAGGGCGAAGACACTACCACACAACTACTGTGGATTCCCCATACGATAGTCTAGAACTTCATTAATAGCCAGAGTGGTCAGTGTCCATGAAGACATTCTGAGGTGCAGAGGCTATTCGCGTACACCACCCATAACATTCACTTGGATAGGTAGGAGGCTATTCCTAAAGGAAAGCCAGATCGGAAGAGACTACTACGCCAACACTCAGGATTCCTCTCGCAAGCGTCTTGAACTCCCTTCATACATAGGGCTTTCTTAGCTTATGGAACTACAAGTCACTGCTAAAGCACAACATACTTCCTTTTATAGAACGAGTAAGCCGAGTAAAACCGCGAAACCAAGTATTTTCGTGTGTCGAGAGGTAATAAATAAGACATGTAACTGTGATTGCTGTGCTGATTTTCTTTCTCTTGCTTTTTATGCCCTACACCATTTGTTCGGACGTATGCAATATTCAGAAGGAGTTGAGCTGGACCCACTTTTATTATATCTAAGCTTATGTCCATCTGCCTTTCTTGTTTATTTGTGTTCTACGATATTTTGATGAAATTTGGTACACTGGTGTGTTCTGCACTAAAAACGAATCGAATCAGACCACATTTTTAATCACTTCCCACATGAATCCTTATTTTGACCATTTAGGCTTACCCTATAGAAATTTATCGAATAAGGAAACAAATATATCATTTAAATTATATCGAAGTCTAATAGGTTTATTTCTTCAGCTTTATAAATTTTCTTGGCACAGCTGAAATGCCTTGAATCATATGTATCTATGTATACCCGTTTCAAAGGGGAAGTACATCTCTACCCAGTCAATAATTATACCCTACACTACTTGTGGTACAGGGTATATTAACTTAGTGCGGTCGTACGTAACATGCAGAAGAGGTTAAGATGGACCTATTTTTTTTATACCGATCGATTCAGAATCATAACGTAAATTGATCTAAGCCTGTCTGCCCGTCTGTCCGTCCGACATCTGCCCATGTAAATTTGTGTTGAAGCTACAGGTCGCTATTTTGGAGACATTTCGATGAAATTTGGTACAGCAACGTCTTTTCGCCCAAGGACGAGCGCTACTGAAAATCGTTCGGATCGGTCAATTTTTTCGACTACTCTCCAAATGGCATCCTATTCTGAGAAGTAGTTAGTTATATGGCAAAGAATTGTAATTTTCAAAAGTTCTTGGTAAAAATGGCTAAGTAGTAATATTCGGTATTCTATGAAAACTTTGGACCAGCTGGGGCAATTTATGAACCCTTGCTCATACAGCGAAAACTGAATTTTCTGAACTGATTCTATAATAAAAATAACAAATTTATTACACGATGTGGTGTAGGGTATTTAATCATCGGCCTTGCCTGACTATACGTTTTTACTAGTATTTTAAATAAATTAATGAGATTTCGAAAACTTAAAATTTCCACATAAAACAATTTATTTTGTATTGCTTTATATTGGCTATATACACGTTGTGCCTTTTATTCTAATAGTTTGTCCCCTTGTTTTTGCTATATATTTTTTAATTCTTTACTTTCATAATCTTTAAATTGTAGATGTGATGTATACAAATTACTGGTCATTAACTAGTAGTTAAGAATTTTGCCTTCCTTTTTATTGCTCTCTCTTATAACTTCTACAGTTTTAAAATACTTGCCGAACAATAAACAACTGGCTAATCAGTTTTCAATCATACGGTGTCTAACAGCATCCCTACTCGTTAATTTTAAGTTTCTAACCAGGAGCCGGTTGACCTCGAATGCGCACGTAACTTAACCATTTTTTTCGATGGTCTGGTCTTGTCAGTTTGTATAAGTTAATTGCTGTTGGGTCGAATGAAGTCGGGATAGAAATAGGTGAGTGAATAAAAATATCAATGCAAATAAATGAGCAAAGAAGAGCAAAGAGAGTAACCAAAATAAATTATCTTAAATTTAAATTTTTGTATATTTAATTATACTTTTATAGCCCTTCAAATCGTTTTTTAGTATTCCTCAACAATTTTGTTGTTAATTTCTTAACAACTAAAAGCAGTGAATATTAGCAGTGAATATTATAGTGAAAAATTATATTCGATTGTGACCGAATTTTTTATCCGCCAAAGAAGACAAAAAAAAGTAAATGAACAAAATTTTCACACTCTATAGCGTGAAGTGTCGCATAGGTGTGCGAACATTGTGGTTCGTGGAAAAGTTTAGATCGCTTATAAATTCCTGTGGTAATATGTGGCCGATATATTCAGTTTTGGTAAGGGGAGAATGCTTACCACTGATACTACACAGTTGGACAGGTGGATAGATGGGCAGACGGACATGCTTAGGTGCATTCCAAAATTGCAAATGAATTGTTTAGAATTTGCATGCTTTGCGGGGGTTTTTAACCTTGCTTCTGCGCATTATAAAAGTATTGATAAAAAAATTAAATTTTGACATACTATAGTATTAAATAAGCGTCTTATTTTTTTTCATTTTCGTACAAAAATCGCCCATAGAATATGCATTCAAATTTTTATACATTTATTTGCTATAGTTTATGAGTAATGAGATAAAATCACTTTTTTATTCCCTTTGAGATACAAACGGCTCTCAGTTTACGTGGCGCTGTGGGAGTGTCCTTCCACCGATTTAGCCCATTTTCAATACCAAACTGCGCGCAAGAGCTTCCAATGTTTCTGCCAAATTTGAAATGTCTGTTGTAAACATTGTTCTGGTCCCAAAAATGAGGCTATCGACTTTAAATTTGGAAGAAATATTGAAAGTTGTTGCACGCAGGTCAGTATTGAAAATGAGCCAAATCGGTCGAAGGACACGCCCAGAGCACCATGTAAACTGAGAACAGCGCAGTTTTTCAAAAAGAATGAATAACCGGTTTTCTGCTCATTACGCATAAATTATAGCAAGTAAATGTACAAAATTTTCAACGCATATTCTATGGACGATGCTGTAACCTTTGTGCACAAAAATGAAAAAAATTGATCTCGCCTGCCCAACATTACAGTGTCTTTTGAATACCTTTATAATTCAAATAAAGTATATAAACTCTTGGCCGGTTTCAAATTTGGAATGCACGTAAACATGTCCGCCTATTCATCTGTCCACCTGTTTGCTTGCGTAACTTTGTAATATTTGTGATAAACATTCTCCGGTTAGCGAAAACGAAAAATATCGCCTACAAATTTGCAAAAGAATTTGGAATTGATCTCAACTTTTCAAAGAACACGCCTACAACGCCCACATGTTTCTATGACAAAAGTTTTTATTTTGAAATTAGAAGAAATCAACTGCGCTCACTCCATATTATACAGCATGAAAATTTTGTTCTTTTACTTCTTTTGTCTTTTTTAGGATAACGGCGATGGGTATAAAAGGTTCGATGTTTTTTTAAGTTTCGAGTTAAAAACATACCAAGCAACGTAACCGTGCTTTGCACATGTTGAACCACTGAAAAAGTAACTTATAAACATTTACTGCTTTAACCCAAAACATGCGCTATTCGGAAGTCCACCGACTTAGCAATAGATATAACAAAAAAAAATTGTATTTTCGCATCTATACGAAGTTCACGTTTAATTGAGCAATCCTTCGACAACGACAGCAAATGGTGCCCTACTGCAAATGCAAAATCGAGTCAATTTGAAACTAATTGCATTTTTAAGTTCATTATTATTTGTCTTGCCAGCATTTATTAATAGAATATTATAAGAGCATTACTTGAAACCGTCATAACATTGGTGTTGCTATCATCGTCGTCTGCGTTATTGATTGGTGGATTTCTATATATGTATATGTCGATAATGGCTGCTCGGTTTTATTCGACTTGAAAAGGTACTTGTTAATCGTAACTATATTTCTTTATATTTCTTTAACATTTGATAGACTCATTATTTGACGTATTAAGCTTAGGTGAACGTTTCTTTATAATGTCAAGGCAAAAAAAAAAAAATACAATTTAAAAAATTTAAAAAAAGTACAATTTTTAAAGTGCTTAAAAAACCGCTAAATAATAGTATTTTGAATGTATGAACTGACGCAAAACAATTAGATCGGATAGGGCGATTTTTTGAACTCACTTCCATATAACCATTCCTACGAAAATTGAATTTTTGTTTGGTAAAAAGATCTAACTTTCATCATTTCATAACGAAAATGGACCCACTTTAGCAACTTGACATAAACCTTAATTTTGCCGAATTCATAAAACTTTAGTTTATATTTTGGATTCCGGCCCATACCAGAATTCTGATGAGAAACTAGCGGCATATACCAGACACTTACATTTGTTAATTTTTTTATAGTGGCAATTGTATATAAGAATTAATTGGACCAAATTTGAACCACATTGGTCCTTTTTTTGAACCGAACTCCTTAAAAGGATAAATATTAAACAAAAAGTGTCCTTTTTAATATTTTAATTATTTAATTAACATTTTGGCAATCCTACAATGTGCATGTAGCTTTTTTCTTTTTGTTTGCGAAGATGCTAGTCAAGTACTAGTAAAAGGCGACAAAAAATATTCAAACAATTTAATTCGTACCATAATTTGATATGGAAAAGACATGCGATAGACAGCAGGAACTTTGGCCCTGTTGTTTTTTCTTAACCGTTTGAGTACCAAGCAGCGCGATCGCGTTGCTCAGATTTCATGTCGGGAAAACCCAGATAGATTTGAAAAAAAACTGTCGAAGAATCCCAGGCAGCGCGATCGCGCTGTTATGCGTTCTAAAAAGAAAAATTCTGTTCTAAAAGTTTCTCTAATACGAACTCAAGAAATATGTGGAGAATTTCGCACCTAAAATGCTGCTAATGATGCTTATTTGCTATTGAGCCTTGATATCAAAGCGGTCAATAACTGCTTTGTACAAAACGAGCTCCACAATCAACATATCGATCGTGGAATTCCTCGATTACTCGAGTGGCCGGGTTTTTACACTTTTTCTAATATTAAGAAAATGGATTTGTTAAGGCCTCTTAATTTAGTTAAATCCATTACTATAACGGTCGACGGGGTTTCTGTTAAATTGTTCAAGCTAATATTTTCATGTATATTCCACAATTTGTTACATTTCGCAAATATTAATCTTACTATCTCGCAATTTTCTAAAGTGTGGAAAGTTTCCAAAATTAGACCGATATAGAAACGTGGATATTCATTAGTCTCGGACAACTCAAAACTAATTAGCACCCTGCTATCCTTTCCTAAAATTATTGTATTGAATGTATCATGAAACAGCAAATAAAACAGTTTTATTATGATGAGGACGCCATTCATGATTGTAAGATTGAACTTCGTGCTCGCAGTAATACATCTGATCTCTTAATTTCTATTACTAGATTAAACAGCGAAAAGCTTAATCAATACGAAACCTCTACAATTATCTCCTTCGAGCTTTGGAAGGTTTTCGTTAGACTCCGTCACTTGTTGAAAACCTCTATCACAATTTTAACGTTTCTAGGGTTGCTTGTAATCTTACGCAATCTTGTGTACTCAACCGCAAGCAACTAATTTGTATTAACGATATTTCCTCTGGAAACCAGGAGTTCCTTAAGGCTTGGTTATAAGTTGCATCATGTTTCATCTTTTCACAAATGTTGTTATTATAGAGTATAAATATTGTTTTGAAGTGTTTGGTATTTATTCGCTTGCAACCAATTCGTTCAGGTTGCAAAAAAAAAAAAAAATAAATAAATAAATAAACAAAAAACAAGAAGAAAAGACACATTTCAAAAGCATTGAAATTTTATTTTAATTAAATGACATGGGTAAAAAATACAAACAAAAAAGCAACGACAAGGACGCAAAACTAATGTTTTGCTTATTATTGTTGTTTATAATAATTTATACTGATTTAGAATTTATATTATCTTGTAAATATTTATGTTACCTATTTCTAGACCAAACTATCAATAAAAAAATTGATAAAATTGGTATTTATTTGTTACGTACTTTGCCGAGTTTAAGCTTTGGCAATTTCAAGAGCCTCGGACGCATTCCAGGTGAGAGAGGCAGGATAAAAATCTGATACAATTATTTAGGACTATATGTACAATGGATGCATAGGGAATCTCCTTGTGTCTTTAGATGAGATTTATAAGAAATCTACATGGCACATAACACCCGTTCGTCATATATTATTACAATATATTAATTTTGCATTGAAAATTACATTGAGCTATCATATAAGCAAGAAAAATAATCGATATAAATTATATAAATGCTAGTTAATTATTACTTGCTGACGCAACTTTTCTTTTTTTCTTTTTTTTCTCTTTTTTAATCACAAAAAAAAAATATAAACCTAAGC
>CCAG010012319.1:0-42966 GCA_001077435.1 Glossina morsitans morsitans
AAATTAAAGGGTGTCCACGGGGGTCAGGTTGCCCAAAGTTGGATTGCTCTGGCAGGATGATGCACACAACCCATCGGAATGCCGGAGAATGCCTTCTTGCCTGACCGCTGGGTACGGCTCTTCGGGGAGTATTCGTGGTGGCTGTGGTTACCCCAAAGTCTCGCGGGGAGCTATTGAAGAGGTGCTTAGATAGGCCTCGACGTAGACCACTAAGCGAGAATTTGGCCCACACCCATCTTCTATTGCGGTACTTCAGGGTAGAAAGGCCCCCTTAAATGGGGATTGTCTTTCTCCCTGGGGGGTCGTCAATCAACTTACCTCGATTGCCAATGGTTGTAGGCAACCCGTCTGATTAAGACACATGTCAGGTGCAGACGTAAAACACACAGAGCAATCTGTATATGTGTTACAGATCTCTGATATTCTTACACATCTCTTATTATATATTCTATCTTAGGTATGATCGAACATGTGTACATGACGGCTTTGCCTGCATCTATGTTATAATCTCAGCTCTTACTTACATATGTATTATAATGCTACTCCTACGTATATCTTATTATTAGTGCTACCTTAAGTGCCGACTCGTATGATCGAACATGTGTACATGTTCTTATGTCTGTCTTATTGCTAGTGCTGAGCTAGGTATCAAATCGTATGATTTTGTAAACCGCAGAACAGTTGGGTATGCCTTCATATGCTATGTTCTATATCGACATGCATAATTTTATAAGCTCTTTTCAATCGCAATGATTACTTGTATGAGTGTTCTTATGTCTGTTTTATTGTTATTGATGATCTACGTACCAAATCGCATGATTTTGTAAATCGCGAAACCGTTGGGTATGTGAATCAATTGTTTGTATAGTAACCCTCTCAAACCTAAGAACCAAAGCCGTATTGCTGGCATGTATAGGAAATGCTACGGTATATTTATTTATTATTAAACTATTTATATTGTCATAATTGGTAAGGGAGCATCCTTACACATTAAAGAGGAGAACAAAGACAACCGCGACGCACAACTAACGCTGTTTCAAAACGAGTAAGTAAATTGTTTCTAATGTTTGCAAACGATGTATACATATATGTTATATTGTTATATATAGACTTATGCAGAAGTTTCGCGTTTCCAAATCTTTTAATTCTATCCTAAGAAGAAGTGGTATGACTGGCAGTATGAGGAGTACATATGTGCGTATATCCCGTAGATGTAGGTCTTCGAGAATTGTTTCGTGTAGCTCTAAGAAGCTTCATTTACAAATTTTCTCAGCATTTGGCCAGCAAATATTTTTAACTCATTTACACGACATAACTTTCAAGGTATGGATATTTTTTTCTTATATTAATATTTTTTATTGAAAATTTAAATAGTTATTTTTTGTTTAATATATGAAAAGCAGTTTTAATACAGTCTATTGAAAATTCTCAGCTGTATTTTTTTTTTTTTAAAGAAACTCATTGCCACATTCGTAGCCGCGATAAGTGTTAACTCAGTATTTTTGGTTATTCAAGAGTTAGTAAAAAATCTGTTCTAAGATTGGCGATGTACGGAGAATGGTTTATGCTGCTACAGAGCAAGAATGCAGAGGCCCTTCTCACTCACTTTGTAACACTCACTTCTAATTGCGGAAAAGATAGCTTTCACAATATTTGCCTACAACAAAGTGCAAGTGGAAGCAGTTTGAGGAACAAAAACCGCTGCATTTGAGGGACTTAGTGGTAACATAGATGAAATGGGAGTGGCAAAAGGTTAGTAGGTAAGGAGAGTTAAGGTAGTTAAAACACATGAGATTCATGATAGATCTGTCATGCGAACCTAGCGATTGCAGACGCAGCTTCTTAAAAAAGTATGCCAGTGAATATGCTTCCAACCGTACTCCGGAGTATTGCTCTATCTGTAATAACTACCTGACTATTGCACATTATTTGTATAAAACTACGTGAACTGTCTGTAAAGATATTAAATAACATTTATAGGCAAAGAATCTTGACGAACAACTCAATGGTCGTGGATTCATACGTCGAGTACGGCAGAGTTTTAGCCGCATTAGCTAGCATTAATAGCATTTTACGTAATCAGCTCATCCTAGGAACTAAAGATAATGTTGTTCGCACAAAGCTTCTCTCAAAAGATGTAACGCACTAAAAATGCCAAGCCACTGAAGAAGCGCAAAAACACAGTCGAAATCTCAAATGAACAAAAAAGTCCTGCAATTTGTGACTGCCCTGCATTTTGTCATAAACGCGAAAGATCCAAAAATCTACATCATTTTGAGGTTATGGTTACAAAAGGTACTAAAATCAGTAAAAATGGCAAGGTCAAAGCAATTGCTTCTGTTGGTGAACGGCGAAAACGGAATTTTTATTGGCAGTATTGAAAAATACATATTATAAAAACAGATGACCGATCCAACAAAGTTATCTTCGCAAAGAGCAAAGAATTTCAGATGAAATTAAGTACTCCTGGTCAATGCAATGTTTTGTCTACAAAACTAGTTACAGCTCCCATTCATTCGTGTAATTTAAACGTGTCGTAGCATTCTGCAACCACAAACTGAAAGAAATTGATGAATCGACGATTTAGCGTAGAATAATGTCAAAGGAAACTAACACCAATTTCAAGATTGTGGGTGAAGAAGTCACCCCAAATTTGGTGCCAATTTGAATGTCTGTGTGGCTTAAAAAAATTTATTTACGGTCTAGATCTGTCAGACAACCGTAAATTTCAAATATGCCCAGCTCGGCAAATTCTAAAAAGAGGTCAGAACCACAAAATGAGTTGAAGTCAGACTATAACCAAGAGTCGAAAATATAACGAAATCAGAATTTGTATTGACCACTAGTTGCGTACTCTTGAGAATATGGTAGCAGATTTGCTGGGACCAAATATTTCTGCCACATTGTCTAAAGTGTGCCGGTAACGAAACGCACACAAAAATCTTGACACATAGTAACCACAAGGCAGATATTCTTATAAAAATACTCCCGTTTGAAGTTAATTCAGCTCCCAAGATATTTTGGATATCAACCGTTTTTACAACATTTGATCTAAGCCTAAAAAAAAAACTGATCCGCTATGCCAACAACTAATTTCTTACCTAAGAAAAGGTTGGTCGTCAACTAAAGAACAAGTACCAGATAATTTAAGGAATACTGAAGCTACAACCATTAACAAAGGTGTGATGAAGATGGATTACTTCTTAAATCATCTAAAGCATTCATACCAACTAAAATGAGACCCGAACTCTTAAGAAATATTCATACCGAGCGCTTTACCTGTATCAAATGTAGTCAGACAATGCGCTGATTTGATTTCCTAAAAAAGCGCCACCTGTAAATTATATCAGATTATATAAGGCTACAAAGTAATTCCAACATATGATTTTGATATTGCACCAATGTATTTGATTTCCAAACAGACGACTACACCGTTTCCACGGACAGTTTTTCAGGTTATGTTAAATACTGCAAACTATCATACAACTGTATTAGACGGTACACTCTTTCCCGACACTTAAAAATCGCTAACGGTTTTATTTGCAATTCTTGGAAGACTTATTTACAAATTACTTATTTAAATTTACAGCGCTTTAAATCTCGTTCTGGGTTTGTCCGTTCGAAATTGCAAATCAATTCTCTTGACTCGACTCTCGACACTTTCGACTGACTTTTTAACTGGGTTTGCCGTTTGCAAATATTTTGCTTATATGCGCTTTTAAAAACAAGTTACCATTACCTAAATTTATCGTGATATCTTTAATTCGTTTTCCGTAATAATAATTTTATTACTACTATTATTATTACATTGTGATATTTATATTAATTTGTATTAAAATTTGTTTTCTTTATATATATATATAATATCCAGGCTCGCAACTGAGAGACATTCGTTGTAACTCTCTAAACCTTCAATGCGACCCTTGAGGAAAACCTTTCTCTTAACGAGCCTAAGTGAAATGGCTTCGTTTTCATTTTCTGAACTTGCAATCAGCTTGGCCCTATTCATCGATACATGGCAACTATCTTCATCTGCACCGCTGAACTATTGAATCATTGATCCTTCCTTGAAAACTTAATTGGCAGGTGCTGTGTTGGAAGCTGTAAAAGCGGAAGGAGTCGTAGCAACTAGAACAGATATATCGGTTGTGGTTTTAGTATTCTTGGGCACTTTTTGTGCTGCCTGCCCATCGACAGTAAAGAAACAGCTCTGGTAATCCAAGCTCCACTATTAGTTTGAACTATTTTGACAGTCGCAGCTCCTTTCGCGGACCTGCCGTTTGACGAACATACATCACACTTCTTAGGATTCTGTCCTCCTCGCCACAAAGCGACATCGTACGAAAATTTGGGGTCAGCGTTGGTTAATATTACAAGGTCAACCGTAACGACGTTGTTATTTATAGCAGTATTATCTGTCAACAAAAATTCTACTTTTAACAGTTGCTTAGGATGATAATACTTGATTGGAGGCTTAGAGCTGTTTAAAGGAAAGTCCACTATTTGCAAGTTCCGCGCATACCAGGAAATTTGCAGATGACTTTTGAGAATTTATCAATTAACAAAATTTCTCTTAGCGCTCGTTCTCTTAAGCAGCGGTTTAGCTTAGGTCAAAGCATGCAGGCACTCTATTCCAAATGTAATAAAAACAATTTTAACTGAGTTGGAAACAGTTTTAAATCGTCTGTTTTTAATAATTAGGAATAGATTTACTGTGATTCAAATATATTTTAGTTTATTTTATTACATTATTTTTGTATATTTTTCGAAGAAACAAATGTTTGATAGTCCCTACAGAGCAAAAAAAAAAATTGTAAGCAGCTTCTTAAGAGAAATTAAGGAATATTCCCTTACCAGCCACAACTAATTTAAACTTTCCTATCATTATTAGCCGTAACGAAGTGCAGCATTGAAATTAGATTTGATTCTATAAGAGGCAAAGTTGTAAATTGCAGCAGCAATATTAAGCTAATTACCAAGAATTTAACTAAAGCTAAAAAATTGGCAATCAATGGGTAATGAGCAAGTCCGTCGGCATGTCAATCATTGGTTAATAGGGTGCTCGGAATAAATTTTTGGTATTAAGTTGAGCTTAATATATTAGGTGTTTGCAAAAATTTTGATCAGCGCTTCTACAGGTAAAAATGATAAAGAAATGGGAAATATCAGTGTACATAACGGTTGGATTCGATGGTCTTGACCTTCGTCTACATAAAATAACAATTTTCCATATAACATTATTACTGAGCGTATGGCGACGCTAATCGTATAGTGCTCAAAATTGCATTTTCGACCTTTATTACTTTTGTCGTCTTATTTGAACAAATCTACCGAAGCTCACCATACATGTTCAGAAGCTTATGGTGATTCTGTCCCATCATGTCTCAATTGTCGGTTTTGGTTTCAACTGTTTAACAGTGATGACGCGAATTAACTGAAAATACCATTTTTTGGCGACTTGTTGCACGAGTTTTCAAGGATACACTGCTGCAACTACAATGGAAAGTTCTGCCGCAACCAGCGAGGGCAACAGACATAGTGCGTTCTGATTATCACTTCTTCAGCGCGGCTTGGCTGGCACGCGGCTCGGCAAAGTTGAAGATGTACGAAAATGGATCGATGATTGAATCGCTGTCAAACCAACATAAGTTCTTTTGACACGACATCGCCATGTTGCCAGAAATATGGTAAAAGGTTGTAGAAAATTATGGAAAATATTTTGATTAATATATTTTTTACCAATTTTTGTCAGTAAATGCCTTTTTTAAGTAAAAACATTGTCAAAATTAATGCAAGCACCTAATAATATATATTAATTGATCTCCTTTAAATAAGCCAGAAACTAAAATATATTATCTGGGTTATTCCATATCGAACATAAGAGAAAAAGTAACGTAAACTGATAAGGATACGTAGTCCTTTAAACCTAATAAAAGTTGTATAAAGATGAGCCAAAAATGCGGTTATAAGAAATTAACTATTTAAACCTTTGCGAATTTTCATATTCAAATACAATAAAGACGGATGGTTTTTGTTTGTAATATAAATCTTCGAAAGAGCTATAACTCCATACAAAAACTGCCTTTGCGTGAGCTTAAGCTAGAAAATCAATATAAGAATGATATAATCTAATGTACATGTTATAAAAATCAGTTTCTTTCTGCTAGCAACAATTCAAAAACCAAAAAAATGTAGAATGGCTAAGCAATGTGCAATACCTTGATGTCATTCATTAATAAAGGTATTTAAAATAAATAAGACTTTAATTTTGCTTAAAAAACTGACTGTTATTCCATTTTGTATAATAAAACTCTGTAAAAAATCGCTTATTAATGAAGCATTTTCCTAAAGAATTTGGACTACCCGAATGGGCCAGCACAAACTATAAATAGGAAATAATGATATAAAAATAAGTTGCACAAAATATGTTAAATCGCAGAATTTCATATATTATAGGCAAATGATGCCCTTTATCAATATACATGCCATCATCTCATAACAATTGAGAAAAATTTCGTTACAACATGTATTGGGCATTGACCTTTGACACAGTTAACTATCGGTGCAGCTTCCGTACAAAAATTTAATTTGGTCAAGTGGACACATCTACCTATTACTTTGTTGGAATATACTTACCTCCGAATTGCTGGCTGCGGAGCTTAAGCTTGGGGATATGGGCGCTGATTGTAAAGGGCTAGTCGTGCTACCACCTGATAAAGACGAACAATTCCGGTTACGCATCTTATTTGAATGCATATGTAAAGAATTACTGCTGCCAGTGCTGCTATTAATGATGTTGATATTATTGACGACATCCAATGGTATGAAATGTGCCTTGTTGTTATTGTTAGACCCTCCCATATTGTAAAGTGATGCTTGTATTAGCTTGGTACTAACCTCCTCCGAACGACCGCTATTCGAAAGAAGGGCGTGCGGCGTGACCATAGAGGATAATGCATCATTTACGTTGGCCGACTGCGTTGTATTACAATCGCTAGGGTATTTCACGTTATATCGCTGCTCAACATCAGCTGTTCGACAATATGTTAATGGGTCAATATTTTTGTTCTAAAGTAGATCAAAAATGAAATTGTTCAACTTTACCCTCATTTGAATAAAAAACAAACTTACTGTGTCCGGCTGGCGATTCCATTCGAATCTTTTAATCGACTCGCTAAGATATTGATGGACTTGATATTTTTGTTTTTGTATTACATGGTAACGTGTAGGATTTTCCAAAACTGTCCGAACCTAAAATTAAGAGAGTGAGTAAATATATATATATATATCAACCTCCAATCGTTGAGAATACACTTATTTTATTATATCTATTTTAACAAAGTAACATGGAGACTTGATTCTTGGTCAACGTAAGATTCTGTGACGTAACTAATATCTGTAAGCCTATTAACACTGATTTCCCTATGACCACGAAAATTGAAAAAGAAACCTAATGGATGGTGGACGTTTTGCTTTTCACTTTATGACAATCATCCATGAGCACAATATCAACAAGTCCAAACTCTAGTCGATATATTAACCCTCCATCCTATTCATTACTGCAACTGGAACGGCGCCCGCGAGGCGGCATTACTATTTTTGATAATATTGTACGTTAAACGTGTTGTAAATTTTTTTACTTGGTGTGAGATTAGTCCGGTATATATCAGATAGTGGACAATTAGATCATTCAGCCTGAACACTGTAGCGTTTCGAAACAATCGTTTTTTGATATTTTGTTAAGCGAAAGCATTGGTAATTAAAATTATTTTTTAATGCCTTAAGGTCATAAAAATTGAATCAATGGACAAAATTTGTAGCAGCAAAGATGAGTTTGAGATGATGTTTAAATTGATTGATAACATTCTAAATGAACATAAAGAAGATAGTAATCAAGGCAATAGCAGTGAAGATAGTGATGAAGTATTTGATGAATCAGCTAAAAGCAGATTATCGGCAGGCCCGAGGAGCTGACCGTGGTTCTACATCTGCAACTACCGATAACAGTATCCGATTAAATGGTAAGCTAAAAAGATTGTACAGTGTGCTCTGATCGAATGAAAAAGAAAAGCGGAGGACATGAAACGGTGTATTACTGTGACACATGTCTTGAAAAACCTAGGATAGTGCTTGGAGATTGCTTCATCAAATATCACACTAAGGAAAATTAAAAAATTTAATATTAAAATATTATGTTTGCAGTATGTTAATAAAAATGAAACATATAAATAAACTATTTTTGTTTAAAATTCTTATATTTGAAGTGTTACAATTTTTTATTAAAACTACTGTCCGGTAATTAAATACCCATACTAAAAAATGGTTCGGGTGCAAAGGGTTAACTATTGAAATAAAGTGAAAGCACATTTCATATGTCACCCATCGTTTGATTCATTTATTTTTTATATCTTATATTTATTTACTTTATTTATTTGCTTGTATCTTAAATTTAATATTCATCCATGCAAAGATGACGCTTCGTTTTTTTGCTTTTAGAGCATTTTATTTCAACCAAGCGTTGTATTGTTAAACAAAAGCTTTCTTACCATCATAAGTATAAATATTGACAACAAGGTTGAAGAAATGGAAGAAAGAGTTCGTTATTGTTTTTTCAATTAATCCCTTACGGCATGAGGGTTTGCGAATGTATTGAAAAATGTGTTATCCTTCTACTTTACGATTATTTTCGAGCCAGGTGCTATTTTACGGTGCCCGATACCTCTCCTTTGCTGTGTCCACTGGATTAATTGTTCATCGGAATAATCTCTTGTTTCAATTTCCCAGATCAACTGACGCGTTATTGGACCGTATTATATTTTTGACAATATTTTATAGACCCGACCTTTTTATATCTGTGACAATGTTTCTGCTACCAATTTAATGGTTTTGACTTAGGTCACCTCTCCGCTGAAGTTGGTTGATCATAGAAATTTTGTCAAAACAGAAACATTGAAAAAAAAAATTGATCAATTTGCCTTACGGGCAGTGAAAATATATTCGATAAGTTTTTTAAGCATCACAAACAATAATCGTTAGATAATTACTAGCTTCGTGTGTTTATTACAATTCGGTTGCCAAGCCCTTTAACATGCAACCGTTTGAAATATAATTGAACGTTCTTGGAATATGGAAAGCATGGTAAGACGGTAACGATTTGGTAATTTCGTCTATAGAAGGGGACAATCAGGAAATATGGGTAATGGTCTTCATTTAAAATTGTGGCGTGGCAAAATGTCTTCTGGTCTCATTCTTTGATTTTTCATTGTCTTCTATTTTTGGTTGTGTTTGATTTTTTATAATCATGAGTCCAAAAGCGATTATTATATTGTATGGTAAGATTAACCACCAATTAAGATCAATAATTCCTGTCACTTTCAAATATTAATACTTCTTCTTCTATTCAGCAAATCGACAACCGAAAATTCACTGAGATGTGTAAAAAAGGCCCAATGTGAACACAGAGTTCTTTCTTTGAGTCTTTGTAAAGTTGGGGTTATAGTATTATATATTATAGTACATAATTATTATTATAGGTTTATTTTAATATTTATTTGATTGAAGTCTTTTTAATTTTGCATATTACTTGTCCGCCACGTAGGATAGACCAGCGAGGAGTAAATTCAACAATGTAAGAACTAATGTAGTACGTGAGTATAAATTGTCATATGAAGGAATTGATGAGTGTGAGAGAAAAAAAGTATAAAAGAGAGTAGGTTCTTATTTATTATCTTATAATTTGGCTATAAAGGCTTATATGACTTAATGACATGATTTAAAAAAAGAAAAGATTGCGAAGTAACCTGTCAAATTGTGGAAACGCAAAATATCAAGAATGCTGCGGTCATGAAGGCCACATATACCCAATTTGCGAAGTGCGAAATGGCGAATAGCCACGTTCGGACGAACAAATAGGATATGATCGAGACCCCACATGTACAGAAAGGGCCATTTACTATGTTAATTTTGAATAGATGATCATTACGTCTTGTGTGATTAAACATCAGCCTGCTAATAAAACAAATAAGAGTCCGCAATTGATAAATACAAGAAGCTTTACTTATTTATGGAAATAAAGTGTATAAGTGACGACTATAAGGAGAATTATTCCATCGCTGTTGCCAAAGAAAAACTGAATGCTTTTTGTCGATTGCCTTCAAATCTGCAGAAATCAGAGCACGATCATTGAAACGAGATGGCCTTGAAGATGTAATTTTATCTGCAGTGGTGGTGCCAAGAATGCCCATATCAGAATGAAAACAGAATGCATCAGATTTGAGGCTACAAAGTAAAGACCTGCTTTCTAAGGATGAGTTTATTTGGCCTGATTAATCCGAGATACAGTTTAATCATCCGAAAAGAATCGAAGCTCCAAGAAATACCGAAAATGAATTTCAGTACGTTAAGGAGTTGAAAACGTTGTTTGATAATTTTGTCAATGTGAGCAGCAGGAGAAAGTTTCGAGAACAAAGCTTAAAAAGTCGAACGTTTTAACAAACGGAATAGACGAACCATATATGAGAAGGGAGTCTCTTCTTTTTTTTAAAAGACCACTCATTTGGTCTTATTAACTGAATGTGTGAGGAAGAGTGACTCGAGACGAGAGGAAATAGTGTCGAGGGCAGATAGTAAATCCGGATCAGAGAACTAAAAATGAAAAGATTATCAGCATAGCCCAAAATTGAGATATTCTTAGGAAGGAAACTGAACATTTTGTTAACATATAAATTAAAACAAAGAGGATTCAATATAGATTCCTGGGGAATACCTGTGAGAGATCTTCTTTGTACAACAACATCATCGTTGTTAACTAACATGTTCTTATAGAGAAAGAGGTAGTATAGTAAATTAGAAACTTTGGTAGGGAGATTCAAAGAGAGAGGAGTAGAATTTAAGATGTCAATATTAACATCGAACGCTAAAGTTTTGTCTGAAAAACAGGCAATGAGAATGTGGTTCTTAGGAAACGGTATGCTGATTGCGAGTTACCATTCTAAACAAGGTCCGCTCTTGGTTCCATCAAGAGGTGGTCCAAAGAGCTTGATGACACGTATATTACCAAAAGGCTGTATATGTGTTTGGTTAGACCTACACTTGAGTATGCTTCTGCTGTGTGGTCCCCTTCATATAGGTGCTATGTAGATTCAATTGAATCTATTCAAATGCAATTTCTGTTGCTTGCTCTTAGGAATTTGGGTTGGGATCCGTCTGCTTCTCTTTCCCCCTATGAAAATAGGTTGCTTCTTTTGTCCTTACCGTCTCTTGAAAAACGTAAATTTGTTCTTGGCGTTTGCTTCGCAATCAAAGTAATAAACGGCGGTATTGACTCGCCGTCATTACTTGGAGAAATAAGTTTTAATGTTCCTAACCGCTGCTCTAGGTACTTTACCTTGGTTAAGGTTAGTCATTGTAAATATAATTATGGGCTGTTTAACCCGCTCAGAGTTGTTTGCAAGAACCTAAATGACGTCTATCACCTTTTTTCATTATCGGACACTTTAAAGTCCATTAAAGCAACATTGCTTAATACACGAGATTTGCCAATGTACTTAAAGTAGCTCTTAACGCTAAAAAGTCACTATGATTCGAAAATTAATTGTTGTTAACTATTATCGGTTGCCAAGCTTACGCATGTTTGCGATGGCTTAGGGGTCCATTTGCAACTAGGTTCTGTACCGGTTGTGGGTGTGGCTCTGTGCTAATTGTGTACATGCTCTTTTTCTTTTTTTTTCTTTTTTTACTTTTATTTGTTTTATTGTACTAAGTTTTTTAATAATAATTAATTTAAGATTTACTTTAAAAGTCATTTGAACTCGACTGTCGGTTGTTTTAGTTGAGTTTCTGTATAAGTGGAATAAATAAATCAGTAAACGTGAACATAATACTCTCTCGAAAATTTTCGAAAGGGTGCAAATAATATATCTGCAGGAATTAAGATTTATTGCCTACCTATTCTTTTTTCTTAAAGTGAAGATTTGGGAGACGTACCAGGAAGAACTTTTATAACCAGTAATTAGAATATTGTTAAATCTCTGTTTTCGATGTTCAACATCTTAAGTTGATTGTTATGAATTCCATCTAAGCCCGCAGATGAGCCTTTTGAGAGACTAATCGCTTTATCAAGTTCAGGAAGTGGTATGTCACTGAAGAAAAAATTACCACGTTGATCCAGGGGGAATTATAAGACTAGAGGATCCAGCGGGCTTCTCGCAAAACTAGTTAAAGACCTGTGTGGGTATAGAACAATGAGAGCAATTGATACCTGTAAAAATTCTGAGGTGTAAATTTGAAGCTTTAGACGATCCGCTGCACCTTTTTTGAACTTTGCAATTTTTTTATAAGAAGGACAGGTTTTCGAATTAGATGAATGCTCATCCTTACAATTGATACTTTTTTTTAGCTTGAAGACAATTCGAGGTGCACTCATGGCTTACGCCACGGAAAGAGCAAAGCGACTTTTAACGCCACCAAACACGTATCTGTATGACCGAAACGCCAACATTTACGGCACTGCAGAATCGATTCGACAAAGGGTTTGGTTGGGAAATTAATGCCTTCCTAACAAATATGGGAGCGTAAAACATTCCCCGAAAAACTTACGAGGGCTGTGTCCAAGGGCACACGAGAATTGGAGTTTTGATTAAAATTATAGAAAGGCATGACTTCCGCAACTTTGCAGAAGTCAGATAAGTGTCCGGATTTCAGTAAGTGTTTAGGACAGGCCGTGGAGTAAATTTCGTGAAATCTGAGGGAAGGGAGGCAACTCCACAAATTTCACAGAATTCAGATGGAATATAAACGATATAAGTATTATTAAGTGAAGCTTTGGCACCAATAGAATTTGCAGGAGCTACATCAGAGGTGATCAATTCTTTTTTTTTTTTTGTTAAAAACGAAAAAGATCTCCAAGTTAGGGAAGCCATGGTGCAAATGTCGGCTGCGTTTGATCGTTGGTAAGGAGTTATTTCTGGATTGTGTAAACAAAGAGTACTCACGTCTGGTGTGGGCATAAGCTCTGGCTCTGGGGATTTTAATGTCTTCGCTTTCTAGAGAGATAGAACGGACTTGTCGAAATGTGAAATGATGTACTTTGGGTGAGATAAATTCCGCAATGGGAGGTAGTGCTCTTTCTTTTCTTAACTCTTTATTTTTTATTATATTTTTTTCTTTTATAATTAACAATATTCAAAAAAATCGTATAACAACATAAATACCGCCTTGATTACAACGCTTGATATATATCATAAAATTATCCACACTGATTTTTTATTGAATTAAAGCCTTTTGAAATTTAATTTCTTTTTAAAATTATTATTTATTAATACTGGAACTATCGAGCACACATCACGTTTAAGTTGTTTTTTGGTCGTTTATAGTAACATACGTCGTTTATAGACACATACAAATATTAAATTTTTTTTCTGTTTGATTTGATTTTTTCTGCTTCTTCTGTGAGTCAGCAAATCAACAAGCAGATGAATTGCTGAGTTGAGTAAAAAAGGTTCAATGTGAACACGAGATTCTTTGCTTCAACCTTAATAAAGCTGACAGATGATTTGATTATGAATGTATACAGCTGTATAGAAGAAAGTTATGCATTTACAACCTTTGGCTCAATATTATTTATTCTCTTCAAGTTAAAAATTAAATTTTTTTTGCATATTCGAAAACGAGAGGTTGAAGAAATTTTTCTTTTTTTTTCAAAGGATTACGGTATAGAACCCCGTATAGTGAATTTGGAAGTGTGAGACGTAATGGAGTACACGTGTGCGGAAGGGTGCTATCAAAGAGATAAAAATCGCGAAAATAAAAAGAGTGTGGGAAGGAGTACGTTCATAGTTTGGTCGTAAATGTATATATGTATTGTCGACAAGTATTAAAAGAATAGAAGATGGCGATGTAAGCCGCTAAATTGTATGAATGCAAAGTGTTAAAAAAGCTGCGATCATGAAGACCATAAATAGAAAATTTGCGAAGTGTGGAATGGCGAATAGAAGTCGCAAAATTCGGTCAAACAAATAGAAGATGGTCAGCAGATTGTATAACCCCACATGCATAAAGAATATAAATGGCGACCATGAATTGAACTATTCTAGCTCTGTTGCCAAGAAAAACCTGAGTGTTTCTTATCGATTGCCCTCAAATTAGCAGAAATCAGACTACGATCATTAAAATGTAATTGTCTGGAAGAAGCAATATTATCTGCAGTGGTACTGCCGTAAACACCCCTGTGACTAAGCACGCAGAGAAAAGGAAAAATAAACGGGTTTCAAAATACAATTCATATTTCTATCAGGCAGTCAAATTAATTGACTTTTCTTACAATTGCTGCAATTGCAAACATTAGGACGGGAAGTCCAAATTCAATGCACACATTCCTTGATTGATTGGGGACACAGGGATCAAAACGCGTGTGATCTTCCTATAAATATGTCTGGAACAAATTCCAAAAATATTTCATTATTTCGTCAATAACCGAGGCTCCTGAGAATATATAAAATTTTCAAAAATATATATGTCCCTGATTAATTTACTAGCATGCCCATACTTAATTATAGAATTTCAACCTAGTTTTTTGCCAATTTATTTATTGAAATTGGCTAAAGAGTTTGCTAACTAAAGTGAAAGGAAACCACTTTTGAGAATAAAAAGATTCAAAACCGCGGATTGCTTTTCTATTGTACAAAAAGTGGAGTCTTACTTTTGGCACGAATAATGCGTTTATGGCATATGTTTAATCGGGTGTAAAGTGTATTTATGAAACGTGTACCTCGTAATTACAGTTACATCTTCACCAATCACAAATAAAAATATTTTGTTAAACTGTATTATTTTCCTTACAAAAATTAACTTAAATAAGAGCATATGTATTCACTGCAACCATTCGACTCATATCCTAAAGCTTTATTGCTGCTTAAGGCTGATCGATGTTTTCCATTATTAAACTCCATGGTTTTCAAACAACTGTACACAAAAAATGTTGTTTTCGATTAAAAAATTTCTAATTTTAGATATTTTTGTTAATGTAGGTTACTTACAAGTCCTTATTTTTACTATAATTCATGTTTTTATATTTATAAATGTTTATTTTGCTTTAGGACAAATTTTTGTCCGTACGAATTAAACAGAACTTTGACTATGTAACCATTCAAAAGAACGGGAAGCACAAATTCGATACGAAGACTTTGAAGGGCAATAGTCGGAATACTAAAGAGCAAACATGGAGCATAACAGCCCCGAAGTACAAGTTATTTACAAATACTTATGTGCGCATAAAACCATTAATTATCGCGTTTTGTTTTGTTAAAATTTTTGTTTCTTTGTGTATAGGCAATTAATATTATACAAATTTTCACTTGCGCTTATATATTCTTTTCAAGCACTTAAAACACAAAGCGCAAAATGGTCTCCGTGAAAATTTTATCATTAATATACAGAAAATCCCATGAAGCAATGAAGCCTGGTAAATTATAATTAGATACTAGTGAGCGGAAAAAGTATTTACAGGTACGACTGTTTGATTAGTAAGGATTAACCGCGATGGATTCGCCATCAGAATACGAGGCGAACGCGGAACTAACGTTAATAAAAGAATTTTATTTTACGTTAGAATATATCGCAGACTCATTCAATTGTACTGATCGTATCGATATATGCCAGTAATCAATAGGTTCCGAAAGCATAAACTGGAATAACTAGCAAAAATTTTTACTGTGAAATACCTGTTGAAAGCCGCGGCTAAATTGTTTATTGGTACTTAAAAAGAAATATTTAGGAGTTGGACGTCCTCCTTATACGGGGATCCACTATGGACTAAAAAGCTCCAGTAAAAAAGGCAACGAGAGTTATTGACAATATCTTTATACTTTGATTGAAATGAGGAACCCAATTAAGTTAAATGAAAAAGTTTAATTCAACACTCAGCATATGGAAATTCAGACACTAAACCAGACAAAACCATAATGTACCAAGCTAAAAATTTGGGTGTGTTTCGTTTAAAAACATATAAAAAAATACACGATACTACTAACAACCTAAATTTTAGGTCCACGCTAGGAGAAAAGTATAATAAGTAGCAGAAAGCAGTCTACTATCAACAAAAATTTTGTAAATGTGGAGACAAAAGGCACCTTGCCGAAGATTGTAAATCATTAAACTTATTAAAATTTGTTTTACCTGCACCGGCATAAGTCATAAAGCACTAGAATGCCTTTCTAAACACAATATTGAGTCCACCGACTCCTATAGCATAGCGGAATTTTACTACCAAAATATAAGAGAAATTATACCAAATATATACAACTGTATATTCAAAGCTTTCATAGTCAACGGGATACGCTTTCCTGCTGTTTCATAATACAACTTGACCATTTCAAAGAACTTACAATATTAGAGCAGTATTAAAGTAAAATTTAAGTTTCATATATGCTGATCGTAGATACCTATGCACGAATGGATACCCTGCAAAATACATTGAAATAAATAAAATTAGTGTAAAAAGCAAATTTTACATACTGTAGCAAAAATTTTTGTGTTCACGACAGCAAGAGACCATTTAACTTTAGATTAGGTTAATGCAATTATCATCTAAGAACAGCAACAATTCAATGAACTTATAACACTAACCCAAATTTCGACACTATTTGCAATAAGTCAATGAGTAAGCAAACAAGAGCATCAACGAAAAATGCAAACGAAGACAAACATGAATGACAGCCAGGACGAGAGCATGATCGTGAGGGAAAGTGAACAGGCTCGCACATATTGTATAGAAAGTAAAAGAAAATGCATGCAAAAGACTGCACAAATTTTTAACTTAACGAGAACATGAAAAAGAGGTAAAACACTTAAAAGAATTTCTGGAGAAGTACGACGTGGAAGCTGATGATGTCGAATATTGCAATTGTTTTGAACCACAACATTACTTAGATAAACGATTGCGCATGGCCGGTTTCTATGTCAAAGATCACAATAAAGAAAAAGTCTGTTAGAGGAATTAAAAAATCCAATATTACATATTTGAACTAGATAGGCAAGCTGATTGTCTTATGAAATAAATGACGAACAGGTTTCGAACAATAACGAAATATTTCAAGCTGAGACGGCTTGTTCAAAAAAAAAAAAGATTTGTGAAAACGCAGGAAGATGTTATGGCTCGCAACAACTTCGCAAAATGCGAATTTATTAAAAAATGGCACACGTCGCTCGAGCCGAACAACGGACTAGAGTGACGAAGTGTGGAAAACCAAAGTGGAAGTATGTGTGTAAAGGGGATTGTACTAGTGGCTAATGACCAAAGAGAAGGCCTTGACTTTCGCACCATTCATTTTTATTTTTGATTACACAATATGGCAGACTTTTCAATATATTCAAAAATTAAAACGTGTACCCACTGTTTCTTTTAAAATACTATTACGAAAATCCTGCATTTGATAAAATAAATTTGCGTGGAAACTAACCACTTTTCTAAGGAACTAAATTCTTAAAAAGGTAAAACCAAATAGACATTCATGATACTTTATCTGTCGCCGAAGCTGGCGATTCATAGAACAGTAAAAAGATGAAAAGGGAGTGGAATAAAAATGTCACAATGAAATTCGGTATTGGTAATTTGCTTGCAAAAGGGTATATAATCAAAGTATATACGGAACTTAAGGTTCATTGACCCAAAAAATTTGAATCCTAATATTCAAAGACTAGAAAAGGTCTTGTTCATGTATACAATTTATGAGTAGTGGGATTGTCAGGTAAACCTATGCTATTCTCAAAATTAGAACTCCATAACACCGAAGTAAATTCAAAAGAAGTCGTATAAATACGTAAAATCGCAAAGGGGATTTTACGTGACAAGACTTTTTAGTAATATATATAAAGTTATATTTCAATTGTATCGGAGAAGCCCTTGATATCAGGTTTGGTAACTCTGCGCGCACACGTGGCCATATTTTTTACTTTGTATTTACAAACTGTGTAATTTCCTTTTTTTATTTTATTGCTTTATGCAGTTTTAAAACCTAATTAATTATAAAAGTGTTTAAATTTAATATATTTATCGGGCTCTCCTTTTTGATATTCGGTTTGGTTTTTGCGATCACCACCGGATACTCTCGTCAAAAAGAGCACTCACCTTCTCCTCCAGCCTGTAAAAGAGCAAAGTAGTCTTCATCTCCGTCTTCGCCTGAATATCATGTGGATATGCCATTCCAGGCTAAATAACAAATAATTAATTCGCCTCTCCCGCTCAATGTTCGGGTGTCTCTGCTGCTCTGCACGCTAGAGAGGCCACGCAAGCTGCGCAAACAAGTGTAGTCATTCCCCCTATGACGGCAGTACCCTCAGAAAAGCAATATTCGTATCAAGATTGACGCCTGACACCAATGAGGATAACATAAAAAGTTGCTCAAATTTTCAATTTTTTTTAAGTTGTTAGTTCCGACTGAAAACAAGGTAACTTTGTTAAATTGTGGCCAGTTGGATCCTTAAAAAATCAATTAATTCCTCGGGATCGCCCCCATTATATTAATTCGGGAGTTCTTCCACCCTCAAGAAACTTAATGCTTCTTCACGCTCAGTAACCTTCATTTACCAAAATTTTGGGGGTTAAACTAAAAAATTCGTCCTACTTTCCTAAAATTCAAGGAGCAGGGTGTTTTCCTGTTTGGCCTTCACTGTTTTTGGTTAATGTCTGATTTACTTTCATTGGAACTTTTTCACAAATCTTTCAAGGATTTCAGAAAGGATCGATTGGATTGCACTGGTGGTGGTGTTTTCATTACCATATCTGCTGCAGTCCGGTCGTATTCATTTGAATTTTCTAATTCTCATGACTTTAATTTATTGCCATTTCGGCGAAAATTGTCAGTAAACACTTATATGTAACTTGCTCCCATATTCCCCCAAATACGGATATCTCTATTTCTAAGAAACATGCTACCCTCATTTGTGATGTGACCGAAAAGTCTAAACCTGCTGATGTGGTCATGGCGTTGGGGAACTTCAATTTGCTACAGGTCACTTGGTGTTATAGCGATAATTCTGGCTGTATGATCTCTACTTCAATATCTGACAGAGATATTGTGTTTTTCAATGAATTATTTGATTGCAATTTACTTCAATACAAGATTAAAAATAATTATTAAAAAATAAACCAATATCTTAGTGCTTAAATCTCATCTTTCATACATTATGGTCGACTTTTCTGCTGGAAATGTTAAAATGCTGCTATCGCCGTGCTATAATGTATTAAACCGAGCTATTACTGCATCCGTTTCGATCAAGCAGCCGTCGAATCATGTGCCCGCCATGGTTTAACAAAATTATTAAATATTACGAAAATAGGAAAAAAAACTTTTTGAAAAATTTATGATAAGTGGTTCTGCTTATGACTATTTCGCCAATGCTGCAAGGCATAGATTTAATCCCCTCAACCACCAATGTTATTCACAGATATCTTCAGTTGATAAAATCGTCACTGCTTGTTAATCTTAAGTATTTTTTTAAGTTTATCAACTCCAAAACAAACATCTTCATATATTCGTCACAAGTTTCTTTCAATGGCTCTAAGTCCTCTGGTGATATTGAAGCTTCGAATCTCTTGGCTGAATTTCCCGCGACGCCAAACGTCGCGGCCACTTAGGACCCCGTTTGTTTAATTTATATATTAATGATCTCCCCTAGCTGATTAAATTCAGATATTAATGTACGCTGGCGATGTTAAACTGTTTTCTTGTTTCTCCTTGGAATCGCAATCGTATCCACTTCAAATTGATTTAAATAATTTGGCTACATGGTTCTCGTTAAATTTTATGAGATTAAATCTAAAAAATGCAAGAAGCATTCTTTCTCAAGGAGGAAAGCATCCAATACTGAATATATCATTGGTTCACACAAATTGGAAAATGTAGATTCGTCGATTTAGGAGTTCTGGTCGACCAAATATTAAGTTTTAATTTGCACATTGCGCTTCCTTTAACTAAAGCTAATTCCGCGCTTGGTTTCATTAAGAGGTGGTCCAAAGAGCTGAAGGATCCTTACATTACAAAAAGGCTTAGTTACACCAATACCTGAAAATTTTGTTCTCATAAGTGTTATGTAGATTCAATTGAATACATTCAAAAGCAATTCTTGCTGTTTGCCCTTAGGAATTTGAGTTAGGACCCGTTTGCCTCCTTATGAGAAACTTAAACTTACTCTTGGTGTTTCCTACTTAATTATGTTAATTAATGGTACTATTGACTCGCCCACGTTACTTGGGGAGATAAGCTTTAATGTCCCTAATCGCCTTTCTAGGCACTCTATTGTGATTAAGCTTAATCAATGTATATATAGTTATGAGCTGTTTAATCCGCTCAAAGTTGTTTGCGGAAACATAAGCGATGTCTATCATTTAATTTCAACATCGGTCTCTTTAAGGTCTATCAAAACAACTATGCTTAATAGCGCGAGTTGTCTATGTTGTATTTAAAATAACTTAACATCTCATTGTGATTCGAAAATTAACTGACGTTGTTTAGTCTTATCGGTTGCCAAGCTTTTACATGTTTTGAATGGCTTAGGGGATCACTTGCAACTTGAATCTTTTCCAGTGTGCCTCTGTGCTAGCTGTGTACGTGTTTTTTTTTTTCTTTTTTTCCTTTCTTGTTTATTTATACATAATTTGTTATTTAATGGTTACTTTATTTTGTTCTCTTTTCTTTTCTTTACTTCTCCTTATATACTTTGTATTAGTTTTAAATTATAATTAGTATAAGATTTACTATTTTAGTAGGAGAAAAGTCTATTTTAGCTGCATTTCATGTGTAAATAAATAAATAAATAAATATACAAGTAGCAAGGCGGAATATATTGGTACGGCAAAATCAAGGGGAATGCACAAGATTTCTTCAAAACACAACAAAAATATAACGGCTGACGATGTATATATATATACTGCTGACGATATATAGCAGAATCAAATGGTTTCTTATATTTTCCTGGACCTGAGCACACATGCGCGGCAATAAGAATGGGCTGCATTGTTGCCCGGTCTTGAAGCGCAGTCTTAATCATTACAAAAATTTTAAAAGGAAATAGGAATGTTAATTCCGATTAACAAAAACTAAGAAAAAAAAACACAAAGTAAAATAATTCGTACCAAGTTAACTCACGAGCGAGGAAACGTATTGCATATTGACCGCTAACCCATATCCGTTTCTCTGATCGCGAAATAATTTCGTTTTCTCAATTTATTTTAGTACAATGTCGATGGAAAACTGAGTGTATATATGCAACCATACATACTGACGGCTTATTTAAATTTCTCGAACTATAGTTAAACAAAGTCATCGCTCATTAACGTAAGTAAGAAAGATATATCAGTTGATAAGACGACTCAGATAGTTTTTAGAGAAATTATTTACATGAATCCGGTAAACGTTAAGTCGAATTTCGGATCGATATCTGCCATAGTTTGCAAATGGTTAGCGACTTTGTCTTCAAGTTTCAGTATTTTTCGGTGTTGCTTCTTTTTTCGGGAATAGGCATAAGGTTAATATTGGGGATGACTTCGAAAAAGTTCTGCCGAGGAGAAAGATTAAAAATTGAATGGAGTATATTAGATATGAGGAAGTGGTTTAGTAACTCTCTGGACGCACAGACAAAAACATTGGATAGTTTTTTATGCAATGCTTTTAAATAGTGCTGATAAAACTCTAGGCCAACATTTAGATCTGCGCTTTCTACAGCCAGTCAGTGATTAATTACATTATTCTAATATTTCCAATTTCAAGTCGGAATTTTTCAGTCTATTATCAGCTAGAAAGAGTGTAGAAAATATCGTTTGGTATGCAATACACGCGCGATGTATACGCTCGTTAATGTCTGCAGACCACTTCTAAAAGCCTCAAAGCAACCTCAAAAAACCTAAAATTTCACGACTTTGCAAACATACATATATAGAAGACATCGATCGAAAGTTAAACATGAGTACTTACAAAGAGAAGAAAGTTTTTTTCATGTATAAATGACAAAAACTTGAAAATTCAAGCATTTGTACATATTTGAAATGGGTGGTGGAGACAAAAAACTCGTCCCAAGGCAAATATAGATTTCTTTTTACTTATTTTAAGTGCCTTGTCGAACCTGTAAGACTTGCTGAGGAACATCGACTCCAATGCGTTGTAAGGGAACTTTGAGATTAATTGGATCGTTATATTCAGGAGAAGCACATTCATCGACATAAAATGTAGTATTCCTGGTCTTTTTGGCGTTTTCTGAAGCTGGCTTATTTGTGCTGATAGCTGACGTATTATTGAGGACTGATTGATGTTGCTGGGATCGGATTCCGTTATGCTCTTGACGATTGTACATATCAGATACAACTAGATGTTGAGGCTTTACTTGGGGTGGTTCAATTCCCGGTTTATTTTCCTCGCGACGTTCCAACTCTTGCTGCTGTTGCTCACGCTGCAGTTGCAATTTTAGCTGAGTGCGTGAGGTAAGCGTAGCTGTTTTGAAAGTTGGTCTACAGTAAAAGAGAAAAAATCGGTAGTATAATAAAGCGAAAGCAACAAACATTTTGTTTATGATTTATCGAAAGAATGTATAAAAATAATCTTGTATTACAGACTTTTAAATGAGATTCGAAAATACGCGCTACCTGCGATAAGCGGAGACTATGCTGCGAAAAAAGTGAGTATTGATATTCCTCCCTTTTTATGCACGCCATACGTTAAGTTTGTCAAGTACTTATAACGTATAGTAAATATGTATACGTGTCTAATGCGCACGAATGACGGAAACATCTCTCTTTGGAAAATATTATCAAGATATCAAAATTTTGTTTGACAAGTACTTCTCGCTTTTTATTTTATGCCCATTATATCTGGTAAATGCGACGTTTCAAGCGCTTCTGATAAATTGAATTAAATAATTGAAATTCGCGGTGGAAGCCCCTGAAATATGCCAACTTATTCCTGCGTATATGTTAATCTACTTGTCATATTTCTTGAAATGACGACGTCTACCTCAAAGCTTTGCTTAAGTTACAAATGTAACAGGTTCTGTACAGGGATTTACCCACAATGGACAAAATAAAAAATGTTTCTTTATTCCTTTATTCTTATACCTTAAAACTCTATCGCTTTTTGTTTAGAATTTTAAAATAGATTTTAAACTATATCTTACAAAAATTCTGGTATTGGATTTAAAAACTAAAACGATTTATAGACCAAAATATGCATGTGGATAGTAAGAAGATTGCAAATATGATTTTTAAATTATATCATAACGTGCAACTATATTGTCCAAAAATATCATTTGAATATTCGTTAGAAGACATGAAGTACATTTGGTATGTTACGCGATATATATATATATATATATACTAATTGATTGAACAGTTGGATATTCGCGTTTCCAAAGAAATATTTTTAATCCGGCACTTCGCATTGCTTGTACATTACCTTTCCTACTTGCAGCAGTGAAAGCGAACTAAAAAATTATATTTCGATCAAATTGCCAAAAACAAATCTTCATGTCTGTCCGTCATATAATAAAAACACTGTTTGTTTTTGTCATATAAAGTCTTATTTTTTATGAAAACTTCTGTACAACGAGAGGTTCAGAAAATAAACTTTACAGTCCAAATTTACCACGGCATATTTGTATATCAAATCATTATTTTTAATTGATTCCCGTCATAAAATTCAAAGAATCCTTACAATATATGGAATTCTTTTTTGTGAGAACATATATGTGGAAGGAATTTAAAGAATGATTTCATCTTATCCAAGTTTTTTTTTAAAGCAATTACAGTTTTATTTTAATTATGGATATAAGAGTTAAAATTCTATTGAGCACTGCGTTAAGAACCGTTAGTGTAATGTGGTGCCACAATTTAGAACATTTGATGTTTATGAACGTAATACGTACCCTCCTATGGATGGGGGCAAGTATAGTGTTTTCGTTTCAGGCGAATTCTTTATATTGCTGATATCGTTTGAATCAATAATACTTGGATCCATTTCAAGTATCATATCTAAGTCTCTATCTATTCCAACTGTTACACGTATGTTAGAATTAGACTGCGAAGCATTTGGCGAAAGAGCGACATGATCCGTTATACAAGCAGGCGCTAGAAAATTATTTTTGTTGCTTTCAAGCTGCTGCCTCAAGAGGCTATCATCCTCGCAGTCCATAAAACATGTCGGTTCAACGCCCACTTCGATTCCAATCATGTCCGTAGTTCTAATAGCTTCTGTTAATGCCTGCATTTCTTTTAACTGGGCACTGTTATTACATCGAGCAGACATTTCAAAGGAATCAATCCAGTGAAGACCATTTTCGAATTCCTTAACATTTTCTTGAACATTTTCCGACGGAGTAGCTGGCATCAATCCCCTTTTAATGTTTGCAAGCGGTATACATGTTTTCTTGGCAGCATTAAATGTAAAGTTCATAATAGACGTTGGTAAATTAATCGGTGTAAGTGCCTTTATTACCGACACAACAGCTATTATTATTACTGCTTCGCATAATTGGCTTGTTTCCGTGCCAATATTAAAACATATTTTTTATTTCGTGGAATTGAAATATTTGTCTAAGCTTTAA
Source organism: Glossina morsitans morsitans (assembly GCA_001077435.1). NCBI lineage: Eukaryota > Metazoa > Arthropoda > Insecta > Diptera > Glossinidae > Glossina > Glossina morsitans. The sequence continues at coordinate 24,586 of CCAG010012319.1, forward strand.
GTGATCGTGATAGCTAAATATTTATTTTGACTTTAGCGAATTGTCGAAACTTCCGATTCGTTTATTAAGAAAAAATAAGTAATTGCATTAGAATTCATAAATTTAATTTTCAAAGTATTATGGTACTAAAGCTGAAAATTGTGGGCATTTATACATGATGATGCTCAATCATTTTTTTCTGGCACTTAAACGATTTAATAAAAAAAACGCAATTAAGGGAAAAATAAATAAACCAAGAAAAAATGTGACTTAACTAAATTAAATCTAAAATTTTTTGCCTGCTCCACGGTTTTGACAGAAAAACGTTCACACGGTATATTTAGCCCAGTGCATAACAGCAGACACTACAATGATATGCTAGGTAGTCTCAGTAAGCTACTTGCTTTGTTAGCATTTTTTATTTGGATATGCAATTCCCATGAAGGCCATCGTTATAAATGAATGGAAAGTTTTCGGCCAAGATTATCCACGTGCTCAACATAAATTTGAGTAGATTGTGAATACAAACGTAAGTAGTAGTAAACGTAAAACCTAGAGTGTTTAAGGCTCGACGCAAAGATTTAGGATTTGTACTACATGGTTCGCCTGTAGCACCCTACATATACATACATTTGTTGAAATGATTCAAATACTTCAGTTTATTCTGTACTTCGAATCTTTCAAATTCTGTAAAAATCTGATACGAAGTACAATAGTGAACACAACGGGCTTTTGATATCTTTTAGGATGCTATCTTTGGCTTGCAACTTCACTTTCCGATCGATTGTGATCTACAGGGCTTAGTATAATTGGTGTTTGTATGATCAAATTATCAAAAATTGTTTTGATGGGTGTTTATATGACACCTTTCAAGCCAAAGCTGAGTTTGAACTGTATTTTTTCCCGTCAAAAAGCGATATTTAATCAACACACTAAATTCGGATTTTTCCATTGCTTTAAAAATCGCAGTCGTCGGTTGAGAGTAGACGTTTTCTAAAAATAATAAAGATTTTTTATTAGAAATGACATCTATACTTATCAGCCCCAGGAATGACTGACCGATGCTTCATTTCTTTCTGCGGATATTTTCTTGAAAAATTGGTTTCTTTCGTAATTTCCCTCCCGCTTTTGTATGATACAGTAAATACTTCCGACATTGTACTGCAGTATGAATGTGGAGAAATATAAATAAAGAACAAAGTAGCAATATACTGATACATTGTGCAGTCTCTGCGAAGCAGTTTTCGATGCAGCGCTGTGTTATACAGAAATCTGTAACGTGTTAACATAAGCGATGCGAACAGATAATTTTTTTTTTTAATCAATGTAATTATTTAAAATTTTGGCATATATCTAACTCTGTTACATTTATGAATGTAAATCTTTGTCGTAGTCAACAAAACGCCAACTAGGAATATATATTTGATTTGATATGAGGAGGCTTAGTCAAAGTTTAAAATGAATAACATAGCACCAAAATCAACAAATTGCGATATCTGATTGAAGCGTCAGTTTTGAAAATAAGGTCTTTTAAAATTGGTTCCTGTTTGTGTATGGACAAAGTTTATAATTTTGCAACCTCGTCTGAAGGCCTTCACCATGTGCCAAAACCGACTTGAATCTTCTAAAAAGTGAGTTCAAAATTTTTACAGATTAAATGATTTTTTCTCCTTACTAGTGTGGGGAAATCTCTGAAATGTTAGTAAGAAATCTTGATAGATTTTTACCATAAAAAGATAGAAGTATTTTTAATTAAATAAATTCAATATATCAAGTTTGCTACTAACGAGTACAAGTTTGAGAAATCAATCAACCTCGCCATATATAAGTAGGACTCGAAATGCAATCAAGGAAATCAAATCAGGAAGGCATATATTCGGCGTTTTCTGGTAAAGGTACAAGGGTTTGAGGCATTGAATATGATATGAGGATATATTCATTTTTTCATTTATTTGCAACAGTCAAATGGAAGCTTCAGAAGTTCTACAAAGTATAAATGTTGCTTATCAGCATCAAATTCCGTTTGTCCATTTGTCCGTCGGTATAATGCGTGTGCTAAACATTTTCGTGGTGGCAAAAGTGAAGATATCGAAATTAAATTTGACATTCGGAGTTCTTGCACTCGCACTGGTATTGAAAATAGATGAAGTGGTCAATGGACAAGCCTACGGTGATGCAGCGATCTCTGCTTTCCGGCTTTTTTGCTCATTGCTTGTAAACAATAAGAGATATATCATAAGAAGTTCCAAATGTTTTCTACTGAAATGGATAGATTCAATCATGCCTACTCAATATTACAAACTATCGAAAATTAAATATGTTCTGAAAAATTACCCTCCAATAAGATTTAAAGGCAAAAGCTATATTTTTACTAATAAAACATGTTTATTGATAAATTCTAATCAGTTAGATCTTCATATGTCTACTTATTTCTATTTACATTCATGTGTATAAATTTACAACTCTTAACTTGTTACTAATTAACCTAAACCTAGTTGCATCCTTTGAGTTATATAATAATCAATTAAAAATAAATTATTTAAAGGTCGCTACAACCTACTTCTTAATGATATCGATGAAACTGCAGCTTAAGTATTTATATCCTATACCACCGGGAGTACAAGATATATTATGTTTGTGCGTACGTAAAAAATATTCAGAACTAATTAGGATACGTCCACCTTTTAACGTACCGATAAGTTTGTCTGTCTGCTTAACTGTCTGTCTACCCAATGTTTGTCCATCTAATTTTGTATTTAACTTAAAGATTGCAATTTTTCAGATATTTTCACAAAATTTGTTACATTGGTATATTTTGATCGACGGTTCGTTCGGAGGTTGTAATGGATTGTGGGTGTTTCACTTGATAATGAGAGTGTTTCACTTTTTATCAAACAACACGAAGAAATTTGTCCTCAGAAATCTTTGTGAAGACAGACACACGATCGAAACTGTCTTATTGGATGGGGTGATCTTATGTGATGGGATATTCTACACCCCGTCATACTAGTGATCTCCTTCGGTCCATAAATTTTTGTGAGAGAAATTAGACGTCCAAACCCACTTTCTTCTAATTGAAAAATAAATAACTTACCACACTTTTAATAAGGTAAAAAAAACTCATTTATCATGATTTATTATGCCCAATAGGAATAGATGAATGTAATATTTTACGTAATTTTTAAATTTAAAAAATAAACTTCAACGTTGGAAAAAATAATGTTACAATAACACACGGAATAATAATAAAATAAAAACGCATTAACTTGGGATATAAGAATAAAAATGTAAAAAAAAAAAAATAGAAAAGAGTAATGGTGTATTGAAGATTGTGTACGGCTGCTTTTGTTGGTGGTTGATTGCTGTTTAAGTTAAGATGACGTCACGATTAACATTTATACATATACAGTCCGTTGTCTTCTCTCTTGCAAATCATTTTTTCGTTTACATGTACAGTGAGTGTCACTAATATTGGGTTCCCCACACAAGAAAATTATACAAAATATGTCAAAACGTTTAAATGACTTTATTAAACAAAAAAGATACCCCACAAAATATTAATTTTTAAAAATATGTAGTTTTTTATCCTCGTGTCTTCGTTTGGACAGTGGATTAGGTTGAACGAATGTTTTTATTTTTGTCGAACGAAAAAAACCCAATATTAATGAGACTCACTGTAGTTTTGTTTTTATAATGCGACGCACATGTTAGATGTGTCCATAAATGATGTATAAGATTTGTCGCCATTTTTACACCCATCATCAAAGGATGACAGGTGTATTCATTTATCATAAGATTTGCAACGCCCGCAAACAAGCTTCAGAGACCCCACAAGGTATATACATGCCTAATTAATGTTAAATTCTGCATCGGATTACGCATGTCCGCCTGTCCATCTATTTAATGTCTGTTGTTAACATTCTCAGGGCCGCAAAACTGAAGCTATCGGGTTCAAATTTGGCAGAAACATTGCTTGCAGTACCACGTAAACTGAAAAAACCTCTATTTTTCAAAAGGAATAAAACATTGGTTTTTTGCTTATTACTCATAAACGCTTCAGCAAATAAGTCTACAAAAAGCTTAACATAGTATGGGTACTTCCTGCACTGCGATCACATATCGTACAAAACGCGAACAATAGATATATAAGAACATGTGACGCACTTCAAAAAGTGTTGAATTACAACCTGATTAAATAACATGAATAAAGAATGCAATTACGAAAGGCATAATAATTTGCGATGATTTAGAATTAATTATGTGTTGTAAACAATTACACTTCTTTGGATAGAAGTTAAGAACAATAAAATAGTATATAAGAAAATCAGTCTTAAATAAATGATGATTGAATAAATGGTAAAAGATCCGATAAAACCGCAGCGAGAATCATTACTCCTTGTTTAATTTGAATTAAGCATAGATAGGGATTGCTTCTTGCCCAGTTTACCTTGGAAATTACAGAAGCAACTAGACTTGGTGGAAATAAACTTATCTCAGTGGAAAAAACTGCGATGATATTCCTAGTTCTATTTATGAGCTGATCTACTTGTCCACACAACCACATTATAAGCCATATAATTTCATCATTACACTGTACAAAAATAGGAAAAATTGACCACGCCTACTCGATGTAATAGGTTACCAAAATTTAATTTGTGTTTCAATACCTTTATAACGCGTAGACGCAAGCTTCAAAAACCCCATAAAGTATATAAATTCTTTGCCAGTTTCAAACATCGATTTCACGTAGTTGCGCCTTTGCGTCTGTCCATCTGTCCAACTGTCTATTATACGTGGTTAACATTCAGCAACATTCCCAAAAATGAAGATATCGCCTACAAATTTGCAAAAGCATTTCAAAATGACCCGAACTTTTCAAAGAACACTCCTACAACGATCGCCCCCATATATAACAAAAACCGTGAACACCTTTGCTTTCCGTAATTTTTGCTTGTTACTCATAAGGTATACAACATACACCGTATAAATTTATACTCTTAATCTGAAAATTGAAAAAATCAACCACGCGCATCGAATATTATAGAATAATTTTTCGTTTTTTTAGTTGTTTTTAGGAAATTTTCGTACAAGCGATTCGGGCGCGACCGAATATAATGTTTTAAATTGTTATTGTTTGCACTATACAATTTTTGCTCTTTTACCCTATACATTTTTTTCTGGATTGCTCTTATACAATTCCCTTTTCTTTTCATGAATCTCTTAAGAAATTTTGGTGTTTAAATTCAGATTGCAATAGACGTTCTCTATGTGTTTACAGCATATGTATATAATTTACTAATATATACTTGCTGCAATTTCGACGATAGAATTTTTTCTTCTTTTATGTTTAGTTGAATTTAGTAGACAGGTAATTAACATTGTAGAATTGTATACAACAAACCATTGTTTAATTATTGAGTAACTTAGAGCAGAATTAATTTATAGATGAAGATCGCACTGTCAAATGACAATCTTTTCTATTTTCGCTTTCTTTACAAATGGAAGGAATAACCACCACCATTTTTCCTGTTCCACAATTTCATACAAAAAAAAAGCACAACAGTCCCTTGCAAACCACGTGTCTTCTAAAATTTCGCCCCAAAGTGTTTTACCTTAGAGATAAGTTATAGTAAACGATGCGATACGCTATGTTGCTGCTTTAAGGGTAGGCGAAAACGAGAAATATGAAATAATGCATTTTAGAACCTCAAACAAGACTCAAAGTTTTAGTTGCATTAATTTTAGGAAAAAATTTGATGAAACATTAGGTAAAATTGATTAAGCATAATTTTCGAATTGTGAAACCACCTTTCTGCAATAAAGATCTTATTGTTTTATTTTAATTGTTTGACTACTCGAACTGCCACCAGAGATTAAGTCATCTACGTAAAAATCCCCTGTTACAATTTCAGAAGCCAAAGGAAAGGCGCTTCTTCCTCCAACCTATGCTGGCCTATGTGACAGTTTGTAGATTTTGATGTCATGTGCGTTATGTTTCCAAAAATGCATTGTCGATAATCGTACAGATGAGAAACCGTTAGACCCCGAACATCTTGTGAATGTCACCGCTCAAAGCTATTTTCAATGTGTGATGTAAGTGTATGTTAAATAACTTTGCTTGGACTATGGGACCGGAATGAAGTAAGTAATTAATGAAAAACGGAAAGGTCTATCAATTTTGTTTTTGCACTGTCTTGTTTTAGTACACAACGATATGATTGGTAATAGGTGTTGACATTCGGGAGGGATGTGAGTATCGACGCGTGACTCAGTTTTCTTTCGTTCATAAAGCTGTGTACTGTGTTCCAACTTCCTTTCCCAATCACGAAACCGCTGAAAAAAATTTCCAAGCACATCGGTTACTATTACTTTTGGCAGGCTTAGCGAAAATGCATCTGAATCAAGCAAATTGTTGTTTATATTGAAAATGTTGCTCCACCAATCCCAGTAAGGTTTTTTGCGAAGTGAACAAATTTTTGGCCAAGCGAGTTTGGCCAACGCACTTTAAATCGAGAAAGAGCATCGTTTTACTATTATTTTTATGGGCTTTTTCTGTAATCATTTGCATTGGTTTTCTTCTATTTTACGTTTTTTAAGTGAATTTTCGGAAAATTTTATTCAACAAAATGTTTTTTGATGAAATGATGAAATGATTAACGTCATTTATCGTTTACCATTTCATACTCGTGCTTTATTGTTTCCTCTTTTCTTGACAAAAACATAAAATAATAGAAATACAAACAAGCAATAATTAAAAATTATTTAATTAAACAAAATCAGTTTTATAAACTAAGGATATAAATATTCAATGCTTTAACGAATCTCTATATCGCACCATTACACCATAAAATGTCTCAGTCATTCCCCCTTTATGTCATAGATTTACTTGATTTAACTTTAAATCAATTGAAATTTAATTTTTCTTCTTTTATAAGACGTTCTCTATTTTACTTTAACATCGCACGCGCTTGTTTGCTGTTGCACATTTTGTCCCCGACTTTCTCTCTTGTTATTTTAAAATAGTAACGTAATAAAATCGGACACAAACAAAAAAATTTTTTTTGGTATTGTTTAGAACGATATTGGAAACACCCCAATTTTTATTAAAACTTGCAATTAATTTTTGAGAAAATTATTTAAGAATGTTTTTTTCACCAATTTTATTTATGGAAACTATTTTTTTTTTTATCGACATTTCTCCGAGGCAAAATAAATTAATCTCTCAAACATTCCGCTTCTTCCTCCTAAACAAAAAAACATAACTCTCAAAAAATCCTCCTTATTACTACAGATAGTGATTGAATTTAACAAATCCCTACAGGGTTGCAAATGCTCCAAATAGAATCTATGATTGATTTTTGAGGGAAAAATTATCCCCCCCCCCCCCCCCCCCCAAATTGTGACGATGTGTCACAGACGATATCAAGCTTCAATTGGTTTTATATATTATTTTATCCCAAATATATAACCTTTTTATATTTACCTGCAACATATGGTCAATGTAGTTATTATTGTGAATTGAGCAAGATGGTCGCTAATAGTAATCGGTTGTTGTTTTATCAAATTAGGTTTATCTTTATAAATAGGCCAGTTGTGGTTAGTAAATCAAAGGTTGGTATTCTGAACTATAACAATTTCATTCTGAAGAGTTAAAATTTGTGCTTTACAATGGATTGAAACTACTGTTTGTTGAGATTGTCAGTAAGTAATGGACATCATAAGTGGAAATTGATGTTGGTATTAACAATCGCCAACACAATCGCTCTTTTCAAACTATAGTTTTCCCTTCTCCGAAAATAGTTCGATTTTCTTGATATAAGCTCCCTGCTGCGTGTCTTGCGATATACAGCCAATTCCAGGCTTAGTGGGTGGGACAGCTGAGGAAGTCTTGTAGCCGTATTAAAGTACTTCATAAGTAGACAAATCTTGTTTTGATCTATAGAACACTTCTAGTGGATGCGCCTACGAGCACTACGCAGCCCACATTATGCCGATGCACGAGGGTATTAGTAGTTTCGGCGGCTCTGTTGTCTCCCATGAGCACCTGAGTCGTTCGCTGTGGGGGGTCGAGCGTCCCCGAGCAAAACTTGGAGGCTTTCGCCGACACGCAACTTATACTCTGATTTTGGCCGAATATGTGCGGTGTGTATGGCACGAATTTTGGTCGCAGCGTAATACTTTTTGCACCGCTTCAAAAAACCTAAGCCCTCGACTGCATTTTTGGACAATCCGAATGTGTTCTGGCCAGCGAACATCATTTTTCTCATGCCCAGAAGTGTGCAATCATTTTTGGGACTAGATCACCATGCCATAATCTGTCGAATGCCTTTTACATATGTCTAAATGGCGAACAGCTCGGTTCCGTTTCAGAGTGAAAACATTAGGTTGCCAGTGGGCCGATTTGGCGAAAATCATATTGTCTATCGTAAACGAGATCACTACAGTCCCGATATCTTACCATATGGTAGTTGACCATGGATTCTATGGTTTTGGAAGGTCATTGTGGAGTCAGAAAGATTTGTGGAGTTACCCTTCTTGGGTACAGGTTGGACATTGGCAATCGTCCTGCAAGTTGTAAAAATGCTTATTAAAGAGAGGGAGTAATGTTTTGGCAAGTGTGAACAGTTGTATGGCGTATGGTCCTGATGCTGTGTAGTTCAGTATTGAGACTGGCGCGAACTTTTTTAATGGCGGTAGTTCAAAAAAATAAGGCATGCATCGAGCATCGTACACTTTCGAGGTGTGGAGGTGTTTGATCGTTAGACAGTAAATGGGAGTTCGAAGCAAACATTTCAGCCAACACATTAGCTTATCAACCGGGTCCGATATTATTTACTCGTTCTTGAAATACAAGATACAAATGTTACAGTGGTTCGAGTTTCCGTGGTGTGCAAGGATATTAACTTTGTATTTCTGTCAATGAGAAGTAAGAAAAAGATAAAATGTGTTTTGTTGTAACCCATCAACGCTTGGAATTTATAAGCTGCCCCTTGGTCCTCTTACAAGCTGCATTAAGAAGTTTTCAATTTATAAATTTCAGTATCGCATTCTTTTCAGAGTTGTATGGGTGGAATGGCACAGCCAGTTTTTATTGTTGACGTTGAAATCGCCAGCTACCACGATTTCGCTGTCAGGGTAATTGTTAAGAATTGAGGATATTTCGTTGGATAGAATGTCAAAGCCGTTAGAGGAAACCATCCTGTTCGCATTTGAGCTCCTATAAACGAACCGCAAGTGCACAGTGTATGGTCGGATGATGAACTTTACTCATAGAGAATTTGGCATCCTTAATGCTGTAGACCGGTAAGTGTTATGCCTTTGCCGACTGGTCGCTCATCAATTCATGACGCAAATTATGCTGAATGAGATTGGGGTGTGGGAATAGAATGGTATTGTATTTCTGCTGTGGGGATAACTTAAAAGCCTTGGATGAATGTTTACAATTTTAATTCATATAGATTGATGTTGTGCTTATTGTGTTGTTTTAGCACTATTTTGTTATTAACGTTGTTGTTGTTTTTGCTGCTGCTATTCTTGTCTTGTGTGCATCGTTGCTTGGTATGTTTTTGTTACTATTGTTGTTGTCGTTGCTAATGTTATTTATACTGGCAGTATTGGTTTATTTGGCTATTGCTATTGGCTTCGTCATTTATTTTATCGCTGTCAGAATTGTATGAACTGTTTAGAATCTATTTCGTTCTTTGATGAGAGATGTCAGTTTCATGTGCCAAACAGCTTTGGTGCATGGCTATTTTCTTCTCACTACAGCTTTCCCTTTAGTGGAAATCGTACTTTGTTCTTTTCAAATATTCTTTTTTCTTTATTTGCTTTTTAATATATTTAGTTCTGGATTTTGTTATTGTTCAAAATTAGTTATTTTAGGAACTCTAATACTTATGTTTCGTAGTTTAAACAGAAATAATAGAAGAAGAATATTGTTTTAACATAAAAAAATACAACAGACACAAGAAAACAAACGTCAAACGTGTTGAACGTATCACGAAGCAGCAATGTAATTTAAAATATATTTTCAAATCAATCATGGCAATGGAAGAGGTACGTTTGTTGAGTATATGTTGTGGTAAGTACTAGCTCTGAGGTTTCAAGTCTAGGTTTTTATTGGCGCAGCAATAATAATGAAAATTTTATTTGATATACATACATATCCCTCATAGCCTATTTTTCATTCAATTTTCTATATCAACACCGTTATTTAACTGCATTAGTGATTCTAAACCTTTTTAATGTCCCTTTAACGTCAGTACTTTAACGTCATTACATCTGCCACCATATCATCTCTCTTCAAACGTTCAACTATTAGTTTCATTGCATCCAACAATGTTTTCACAAATGGATGACGTATGCCGATGCGTTTTAATCGGACATGACAAGTGAGGTTCTCTGTCAAGAGTAAACCACTTCAATTAGCGCATTTGATTATCACGTTCTTTTCGAGGATTACTTCTATAAGCAAACTATTCAACTATCACAATGCTTGTGTAACAGCCGCCAAAGCCATGTATCCCGTCTCAGTGATAGAAAGAGCTGCAGTTGATTTTTTTTGACATCAATGCTACTAGGGCTCCGCTGGATTTAAAAACACCTCCAGTGATGAACTTTCTATCCAATTCCAACTCACCTGCCCAGTAGCTATTATTAAATTGCAGTTTGTGTTGGCATGTCACTTTTAGACTTCTTAAAATTGTCATAAAAACTTCCCAATGTGCTTTTTCAGAGTTGCTGTTGTTTTGTGATAAAGCATCCTGTATATCAAATGCCGAGGCGGCTTAATTGAGCAGTATATAAAATGCTATCTATCGCTTCTTAATAGGTCACAGTTAGGTTCTTATTACTTATAATTTTTGATAACCTTTGGTTGGAATCCATTGGTGTAAATACAGAATTGCACTTGTCCATGTTGAATCTTTTCAGCAATTTTTATTATATAGTTCTTGGTGCACCCAGACTATTTCAGTGTTTCACCAACGTCTTTCATTGTGAATTTGAAAAGGCCCCCCTTAATATATTCTTTGCTCTCCTTGTTTGTAAATATGAGTTTATCACCCACTTAAATTGCTATGCGCTATCTCTTTCTCATATCTTGCAGTTAATAAAACGGTCAGGTTGACTTAATTTTCTTAAGCACGTTGTCAAGTTTCTTGTTCCAAATTCTATTAGCCTGCTATAAGCCATATAAGGAATTCTCCTTTTCCTCCTCTCTAAGTCATTGTCGCTTCGTGAAGCCTTCATGCTTTTCAATATCATTTCTAAACTCGTCAAAATTCCTCACGCCTTTCTCTCTTCTTTTGATAAAGTACACAAACGTTTTGCGTGATTCATCACTTAAAAAAATTAATACATGTCGTGAACTGCTAATCGACATGACTTCCATTGGAGCACATAAATCAAAGAACAAAAATTCTAATATTTTAGTGGCACGATTGCCTGTTATACTACGGTAATCTTGCAAACTTTTCTTTCAAATCATGCAACTGTTGTTTATAACGTTGAACTTGACAGATGTGACGTAGGTACCTGCCGTGGAGGCTTAACCCTACGGTGCCCGATGGCACACGGAGTGAGAACGCGTCACTCACATCCCGCTGGGAGCAGGCAGGCTCCCAAGCAGTTCCGAATCAAGGACATGTGTTGTTTTTAACATAGTTTACTCGGGTTTATTAATTATCAGCAAATATAACATTTTTTTACAATTGTTTACGAATTTTATTATAAAACGATTGAGTAAAATCTAAAACACAAAAAAAAAAATGAATAAATGAAAAAAAATGAAAAAAAAGGTTAACGTTGAACTTGACATTTGTAACAATACTTAAAACCATCATCTTTAGAACTTCGTTGTTTGCGTGACGCGTATGTTTTTGCCTCACCCTAGCCATTGACGTATTTGCTAAATACTTAGTCACATTCACTTGAAACATACCATTACCATGACTGTCAGTAGCAATTACAATTCCAGTTGGATTGACAAGATTATATACCTGAGGGATATTACCTTATTGTCCCTTTTTGCTTTTCTTTGGCACAAACAGTACGTCATTATAACATTTTATTTCAAAATAATATAATTCGTTATTTTTTATTTGTTTTGTTTTATGTTTCGTGAAAATTATTTAATTTATTTGTATGTAATAATCGAAACTTTTGAATCTTTTAAAATATATTATGACTGTGTTCCGTCACAAGTTGGCGATCCTGCAAGCATTTAAAGATATACGGCATTCGTCTTGAAAACAGGCAATAAATTTATTGAGTAGAAAAAGTTTTTGTGTGATATATTGGTGGGTATACATATATTAAACAAATCATTCGACGTTTTTGAGCGGGATATCACAGATGCGTTGTGTATAAGGACCTACTTGATCCGCTGAGAAATACGAAAACTACCAACGCTATTCATCAAAATGTCAAAGCAAAATCAAAACGGCCACCAGTGTAATTAAACATTTTGTACCACGATTTGTTTTGAGATTATGATTTGTAGGGGAGGTTTACCACAAAATATGCTCATTATCTTACTGGAGATTATTAAGCGTCCTCTGGGTGATAGTATGTATGATAACTTGAAGGATATTTTGATGATATAATATCAACGAGAACACCCGGGGAAGATTTCGTCAGGTTCTAATATCGGAGATCAAACACCATTGAAATTTTATCATTCATTGGCATTATTTGTTAGCTCTAATTTTATCCAGGACGGTTTAGACGTGCTTTATTATTAATATTTGCAGATATCATTTTTAATGCTTTCTCATCCACACACTATTATTACTGATACTATTGTTGTTTTATATGTTATTATCGTTGTGATTATTATTTCTGTTGATCTTTGTTATTATTTGAGTATACAATACCAAGTTTTACTAAAATTTTTTCCTGCGTTTGGATATATTGATAGTATTATTGATCTTTTCTTCTTACATTAACATATCATCACTGCTGATATTATTACTTATATTATGATACCCTACACATTATCTTTCATGTTATTAGCATCCCTTTTCTTTATATTCTTTTGAATACTCATGAATTCCTTTTTGTTTTACAAAACATCTTGAATTAATCAATCAATCAATCAATTAGTATTGTTTGTGTTTGTCTTTGAGGGACTTTACACTAAATAGTTTTTAATAATTGGCCACTATTAGTTTGTGACATTTTGAATTTCTTTTTGGATACATTTTCTTTTCATTCATTTTATTTGTAATGTAAATATAACTTTCTTTTTATGAACGCTGCTATAAATTATTGCCATAAACCTGACTCTACTCTACTGCGGACGCAGGGATAGCGAACATATTTGGTTTGAAATATGATCAACACTGCAGTGTCAGCAGTATAGCTATCAGCAGCAACAGCGAATAAATTTAGAATTTGTTTTGATAACTTTAGTTCATGACTCAACATGATGATCATTATTTGTTAATTGGCGCCCAACGGAAGGCAAAAAAATCTATTCAAAATCCAACAAATAAGTCGAAGAAACAAATCAACAACAACCGAACCGAAGAAGTCACTAAACAGCCGAAAGCTTTGGACAGCAGCGCTAAGAAGAAAACGGCAGAAGAAAGGCTATGTTAGGAAATGAAAATAGAAAGTAAAAAGCAAATTGAGTAATAGTAGAGGATTTTACCCCTTTATATTATAAATCTAGATTAGGTAAAGCTATCCTTTGATTCCGAGCCATGATAGATATTTAGAATAATTTATTAAAGGGCCTAATTAAGGAACTAACGCATTGGTTAGGAGCCTTATAGAGTCCGACCTCTCAGGTGGAGGCATATGAAGAAATAAAACTTACAAAGATAGCCAGTGATAGTTTAGAAGCGGTAATATTTATTCCTAAATGCGTTGGAAGTAGGGAACAGCATTTATCATGGCGTGCTACAGCAAAGGACGCCCATCAAATTTACGATAGCGCTGCGGGAACAGGGAGATACTATCAAGTAGTACGTGTAATAAGAAATAAGGTTGTAGGACATGCAAACGACGTGTTCTCATCGTTTAATATGATGGTAAATCTTACGGCGAAAATAGCACGCTTAGATTTTACGTACGCCTAGAAAAGGCCGGTGTATTTGATACAACAAGAACTTTCGACAATAAGGCAGGGTGACTTCTCAGTTTCTTACTATTACGTCGCAGTTGAGAAGAGGGTAACCATGTTGGTCAATAAAACAAAGACGACCCATGGGGACAATAGCTAACAATACACCTAAATGCAAAACGGTTTATATGTCTTTGTTTCTGGTTTAAGGAAACCGCTTTCCGACATTCAATTTTCCTCGCGCTTTGACGACAGGGCATCTGCTCCAGCTTTTGCCCCGGAAGTTGATGCAAATCATCGACTGTACGTTTTTGCAACAAACTTTGCAAAGAAAAGTGATTCCAAGGCGAAATGCATCCACAATATAGGATGTGAATGCTAATCAGCGTAATAACAATGACCAATGCACAAAGGTCAAGGACAGAATACGATGTTCAGACAGGATCATTTTAACCAAGAATAATATGATCAAGGCCTGAAAGGAAAGGTAAGCGCCGGCAAGGCCAGCGCAGGAAGGACAGTGGAGTCTGGGAGAGCGGGAAAGAATCACATCCAGAAATGGCAAAGACTTAACCACACCGACCAAGAGGTGCAGGACAACCTAGAGAATACAGGCGGAATACAACGTCAGCCTTTGAAGACCTGGCAAATGAGACCGAATAAGAAATTGAAGTACTTCATTTTTTAGGAATGGGTCCCTTGTGTATCAAGGGTAACTGCAGCCAGATTAATGAAGTTTTTAATTGATACAGGAAGCTCGAAAAATTATATTTGCCCATTTCAAGGCTCAAGGATGTGATGCCAGTCAGGCGATCATTCTTAGTTGAATCTATTCGTAGTTACAGTAGAATTGACGAAAAGAAAAGAACAAAATTGTTTAGGGTATTCACGGATTATTTTACTCTTTCATGTTTAGAGACATTTAGCGATATTATAGGTCTTGACATGCTTAAAAGCCTTAATGCACTAATAGATCTAGAAAAATCAAAAATTATTTATGACGGCGACAAGGAGGCTATTCTCTATGAGGTATTTAAGGATGTTGACCATTTGACAGCACACACCACTGACGTGCCCAATAATATTAGAAAAAATTTTGAGCACATGATGCGTAGGAATATAGGAGCCTTCGCAGACCCTGACGGAGCATTTCCTTATAACACAAATGTAGTCGCCGCAATTTGAATTGTGGATGAGTAGCCGGTTTACTCGCGACTATACTCTTATTCGTTAGGAGTAACAGACTTTGTCAATAAAAAAGTTCAGCACTTACTACTACCACTGCAATGGTGTTATCAGACCATCGCGATCACCGTACAATTAGCCGATATAGGATAAGAAAGGATTAGATGAATCTGAATACTAAAAGAAATTTGTTGTTATTGATTTCAGGAAGCTAAACGAAAATACAATAAACAACAATACAACAAACTGATTGCGGCGTGATTGCTTCGTTTTTTTCTGTAAAGAGTAGTGCCTTGCTTTATTTCTATTTCTTTTTGCGCGTAATTATTCCCATTTTTTTTAAAAGGCATATTATTATAAAGCCATAAAGTTAAAATGTGTAAGAATTTTAAAAAAGAATTATAATTATCTTAATTTATATTAAAATTTTGATGTTTTTCATTTTTAGTTCTTGCATTCAGCACAAGTGTTTTTGATAATAGGTCTCTTTCGTGGTTTATTTTTCTTTTGACACTATTATAGTTTTTCTCTTGCTCTTTATTTACCGTTGCTTACTAGTGTGAAATGTTCGTTTAACTTATGAGAAAATTGCGGTGATTTTGTTTTCTCTCTTTTTTTATAGTCTTTGCTGGTTGGTTTTGATTTCTCTTATTATCGTGTTCTCTTGTTACAGTGTCAACCTAACGGAGAAATTTTCTTAAATTCTTAGAAAAATTCAGTTAGTGTTCCTCTTATTTGGTTTTTTCTTCTTTTATTTTTTGTTCTTCTCCTCATAATCTCTATCTTCTTGACTTGACATGGAGTGTCTATGTACTTCATGTCGTGCTAAATCTGGTCCGGAATCTGATAGGTTCATTATGTGCTGGCTTTGCGATCGCTTTGGGCATGCAAAGTATGCCGGCATTATAGGCCGTACTGCTGACGCAGTCACTGATCCTTCCAAAGGATTACGTTGGTCATGTCCCGACTGTAGAAAGCGGGACATTGACTTCTACAGACTGTTCACGGAGACGAAAAATGATTTTTCAAAATTAAGTAAAAATCTCGGCTCCATGTGGAAAATGTTTGAGGAAATTAAGTCTAGGTTTGATGAGTGTCGCTACAGTGAGCACTCATCTCCTTCCCAGGCCTCCAAAATAGCTACTCGTAGCGTAGGAACGTCACCTATGATCCCCTCTAAACCTGACTCGCTTATACAAGTTAGTGCTACTTCTAACTCCACGTCGAAAGTCATCGTTTCCGACACTGTTGATTTGGTCGATAACAAAATTGTTACGAACAAGTCGGCAAGTCCGTCTGCCTAAAGTTATGCTGAGGTTGCAAGGGAATCTTCTCCCAGTCCCGTCGTTTGTTCGAATCAGACGCCATCACCTAAAAATAATAATAAGAAAGTGCAAAGTAAGTCCGCTTCTCGTCCCTGCTGCTCGAGTGTGAATACTAGTCACCAAACTGGGCATGTCGCTCAAGCTTCTCGCACAAGTGTGTCATTATTTTCCTCTTCTCATAACTCCCGAGCCGTGAACCCTACTATTCCAAGTAGTGATGATATTTGCTTGACGGCAGTTCCTCCTAAGAAGGCATTATTTGTGTCAAGACTGGCACCGGAAACATCGGTAGATAATATAAAAAGCTATCTGGCGGCGAAAACCCCATCAGTCAACTTGAAGCGCGTTAGCATATTCAAATTGGCTTCTTCTCAACCGAAAGCAATATCTTCATTTAAAATACTAGTTCCGACTGAAAACTGTGAAATATTGTTAAATAAATCACTGTGGCCAAGTGGATCCTTAATTAAGGTATTTATTCCTAGAGATCGACCCCGTAAGACCAATGCTGTAGGCCTGTCGCCTTCAAAAAACTAAATGTTTCTTCAGGCCCATTATGTCTCATTTATCAAAATGTTAGGGGCCTAAATTCAAAAATTCGGTCTACTTATCTGAAGTCAGTAAGCACTGAGTTTTTCTGTTTTGCTTTCACTGAAACTTGGTTAAAACCTGATATACATTCGTCGAAACTATTCCATAATTCTTTCCATGTTTTCAGAAACGATCGATTGAATCGCATTGGTGGCGGTGTATTAATTGCCATATCTGCATCACTCCCGTCCTATTCAATTGAATTTCCCACGTCTCCTGACGTCGAATTTATCGCCATTCGAGCGAGAATACCTAATAAACAGCTATTTATTACATGCTCCTACATTCCCCCAAATTCGGATATCTCCATATATAAGAAGCAGGCTGCCCTCGACCACCGAGATCTACACTCTTTCCCTCCACGACGCTCTTCCGATCTTTGTGTTGGGAGATTTCAACTTGGCTCAAGTCACTTGGTGTAACAGTGATAATTCTGCCTGTTTAATTCCTTCTTCAACATCTGATAGAGCTATAGTGTTCTTTAATGAATTACTTGACCATAATTTATGTCAATATAACTGTACCTTTAATTGTAATGGTAGACTACTTGATCTTTGCTTTGCCAATTTTCCTGAGATTAATGTAAATCGTTGTCCACCTTCTAGTTTACCTGAGGATCTTTATCATCCAGCATTGTGTATTTCTTTTCATCACAAGTATGACGGTTCGTTGAACTGCCTTAATAGTCCAAACCCAACCTTTTCCAGCAAATATGATTTTCATAAAACCAATATAGAATTGCTAAAATTTCATCTTTCACATATGAGGCTTGACTTCTCAACCGGGAGTATAGAAAGCTTACTGTCATCGTTCTACAATACATTAAATCTAGCTATTGCTGCATCTGTTCCGCTTAAGCAGTGCCGACCTCGAGGTAGGTGTCCCCCGTGGTTTAACACGACAATTAGGTATTATAAGAATAGGAAAAACAAGCTGTTCAAGAAATTTTTAAAAAGTGACTCTTCTCTAGACTATTTCGCGTACTCACCCGCAAGGCATAGATTTAACTCCCTCAACCACCATTATTATTGCAGATACCTTCAATTCATTAAATCCTCTCTGTTTGCTAATCCTAAATACTTCTTTAAATTTGTTAATTCAAAAAGAAAAATTTCTGCACATCCCTCGTTCGTCTTTTTTAATGATTCTGACTCTTCGGATGATTTTGAAATCTCAAATCTGTTTGCGGAGTACTTCCGACGAAACTTTTCGTCTGCTAGTTTTGATTCATCA
>CCAG010012320.1:0-25082 GCA_001077435.1 Glossina morsitans morsitans
TTAGGTGTTTTCCCTTTGTGTTGGAGGAGTAGTTATCTTATTCCTATTCACAAGAGTGGGAGTAGATAGCTCGTTGAGAACTATAGAGGCATTGCCAAGCTAAGTGTTTTACCTAAACTATTTGAGAGAATTCTGACTCAGCGTTTGGCCTTTGCCATCAAATCATATATTTCTCCACTCCAACATGGCTTCCGAAAAGGAAGTTCTACGGTCACTAATCTGTTAGAGTTTACTTGTCAGGTTTTCAAGACATTTTCCAATGGCTCTTGCACTGACGTCATATACACCGATTTTAGCAAAGCGTTTGATTTGGTTAACCACAAATTACTTATCTTTAAACTTCAACCCGCTGGCTTCCCTTCCCATTTAGTTAAATGGATAAGCTCTTATCTGCATAAAAGGTCATTCAGGGTTTTGTTTAATTTCACCACTTTATATGAATTCCACGTTTCGTCAGGAGTACCTCGAGGTAGCCACTTAGGACCCATTTTATTTAATCTATACATTAATGACTTGCCTTCGGCGATTAAATGTAGCCAGATCTTAATGTATGCTGGTGATGTGAAACTGTTTTCTTCTTTTTCCTTAGAATCGCAATCACATCAGCTTCAAACTGACCTAAATAAATTGGTGGCATGGCGCTCTTCAAATTATATGACACTAAACCTTAATAAATGTAAGAAGCTTTCTTTCTCTAGAAGGAAGTCATTCATAACCCATTATTTTATAGATTCGCACAAGTTGGAGGACGCTGAGTCGTTCGCAGACCTAGGCGTCCTCTTTGACCGTAGGTTACGTTTCAATTTGCACGTTGAGTTCTCGATAAGCAAAACTAGGTCCGCTCTTGGTTTCATCAAGAGGTGGTCCAAAGAGCTAGATGATCCGTATATTACCAAAAGGCTGTATACGTGTTTGGTTAGGCCTATACTTGAGTATGCTTCTATTGTCTGGTCTCCCTCATAAAGGTGCTATGTAGACTCAATTGAATCTATTCAAAAGCAATTCCTGTTGTTTGCTCTTAGGAATTTGGGTTGGGATCCGTCTGCTTCTCTTCCCCCCTATGAAAATAGGTTGCTTCTTTTGTCCTTACCTTCTCTTGAAAAACGTAGATTTGTTCTTGGCGTTTGCTTTGCAATCAAATTAATAAACGGCGCTATTGACTCGCCGTCATTGCTTGGAGAAATAAGTTTTAATGTTCCTAACCGCTGCTCTAGGTACTTTACCTTGGTTAAGGTTAGTCATTGTAAATATAATCATGGGCTGTTTAACCCGCTCAGAGTTGTTTGCAAGAACCTAAACGACGTCTATCACCTTTTTTCATTATCGGACACTTTAAAGTCCATTAAAGCAACATTGCTTAATACACGAGATTTGCCAATGCCGTACTTAAAGTAGCTCTTAACGCTAAAAAGTCACTATGATTCGAAAACTAATTGTTGTTAACTATTATCGGTTGCCAAGCTTATGCATGTTTGCGATGGCTTAGGGGTTCATTTGCAACTAGGTTCTGTACCGGTTGTGGGTGTGGCTCTGTGCTAATTGTGTACATGCTTTTTTTCTTTTTTTTTCTTTTTTTACTTTTATTTGTTTTATTGTACTTATACTAAGTTTTTTTAATAATAATTAATTTAAGATTTACTTTAAAAGTCATTTGAACTCGACTGTCGGCTGTTTTAGTTGAGTTTCTGTATAAGTGGAATAAATAAATAAATAAATAAATAAATAATACCCCTTTTCTGACATAGCAGAGACATTGTCCAATCTAAGTGGAGATAAATTCTTTACTATCCTAGACCTACAATCAGGATTTCAACAAACTGAATTATCTGACCGTAACAGAGAAAAATTTGTCAGCGTGCCGTTTTAAGAGACCACCATGGAAAATGTTGCTTCGTCTATATGGACTAAGTCATAATTTTTTCAAAATCAGAAGAAGATCATTTGAGGGACGCTGAATCAGTTTTCAATCCTTTACTAGAAGCAAATACGAAATTTTCCGTTCAGAAAATTCTTCAAATAGGAAATACAATACCTAGGTTTTATGGTCCAGCAAATGGAAATAGCACGTGTGCAGACAAAGTAAGCACCATGACAAGTTTTCCACAACCAACGACATTATGCGGGGTTTGTTCGTTTCTCGGTCTGGCAGGGTACTACGAGTGCTTCATTAAAGAGTTCGCAAAAATAGCTAGACCATTACCGAACATTCTTAGAGGGGAATACGGCGGTATTTCGATGCCGTTGTCGAAGAAAATAAAAATCAATTTGAATGATGAACTGATTAGGGCATGTGATACTTTAAAGAATATCTTGATGTCAGAAGACGTAATATTAAATGTAATATGAGTTTTTTTTCTATCCTGTTTCATTTCGTTCTTGTTCAAACAAGAATGCAACCCTGACCTGAAAAAACGATTTTTAAGTTCTCATGCGAGAAAGTCAACTTTCCGGAGCGGGAAAAGGAGCGCTGTGATCACAGCAAGAAAAGAAAAAAGATGTCGGTGGAAACGTGTCTGCGTACAGAGTGCATAAAAAAAAATAAAGTAATTTGCAAAAGGCTCGGAATTATTTCAGAAAATGTTTAAAAATTTGTTTAGCTAAATGTGTGAGTTCAATTAAATTTCTCCATCCAAGTTTCACGAAGATTAATGGTTTTGAATCAAATAAAAAGAAAACATGTGGAAAGTTTTTATAATTTTCATTGACGCCATATTAATTTTTGGTGAAGCGCTGACTCTATTGAAAGGAAAAAAGACAGTGAAGGGAAAACTATAGTATGGCTAGGAGAATTGTTATGAAATTTTTATATGGAAGAAATAGTTGAATAAATCGCCAAGAATGTAAATAAATGGATTAAGACCTAAATGAGAATTGGACAAAAAATATATATAACTAAATAAAATAAAAAGAAGGCCCTGACGAATAAATCTCTCACAATTTGTGGTAAAGCAATAATTTATTGAACGTTATTGAGGATACTTGCGCGCGAGTACCAAAAAGAAAAAAAAACTCCGGCAGAACATGCAAACATACAGATAATGAAGCCATATATGTGTTGGTGTATTATGTAGTGTGACGTAGTATGTAACTCAGAGTATTAAAATATCGCAAAATATATGCATGAAATTCGTATTTACAATAACTGTTTTTTCTCTTACATACACAAACAAATTATGAAAGGTGTAACTTGCGGAATTCGCTGAAAATGCCTAGGGAGAAAAGAAAATAAAAGTATCATTAAAACTGCCCCTGAAGTGCATCAAGGAAATAAAAAGTAAGAGATTAATAAGAAACTTATTTTCTCTAATTAACTTTTGCAAACGTCTACAAACTGAATGATAAACCAAAGTAACTCCAGCTATTATTAAAGCAAAAAAAAAGATTATGTGTATGTAATCACGAAAAAAAATATAATTCCGTAAATTCCTTAAGACAACAAGACCTTAAACCAAGTCTCTACTGTTATCTGCAATGTAAATTCTGTGAAAGCTTATTAATATATTTTGTAAAATATGCAATGGCAACAATAACACCAGAAAAGTATAAAAAATTTTCTTTTAAAGGAAGTTTAATTTGTTTGTATGTTAACTGACATTATTCAAAACATACATTACAACATTTCACCGTGAAAAAGGTTTATCCAGAACAGTAGTAAACAGTGAAACCAATCAACAATGTGAATACAGCAGCGAAGCCAAGTATAACCGGCGTCAATAGCAAAACACCGACATTTTTGGATTGAGGAAACTTTAACACAACGTCAGTACCAACAGGTTATATATTCGATTTTCGTTTTATTATGATTATTATAAAAAATCTCCTATTTATATACATACATGCATAATTATTCCGACAATTAGTATATAATATAGTAGATAATTTTTCGATTATTAATATATAACAGCAAAAGTGATATGAGTACTTCTTTTGTTATTATAAAGGGACAAGCGGAAAAGAAAAAAATCTCTATATATTAATAAAACAATTTAAACGAATTAGTGAAATAATAAAACAAAAAAAAAAAAAATGTGGTAAATTCTGTTTAATCATGAGAGGAAAGTAGGCTTTAAGGGGTTTTCGGATTCATATTTCGGGGTCTGCTCAATGAAAATTCTTTGGACTGAAGGAAGACAAATAGGCAAGGAAGATGAATAATAGGCCCGCGTACAAATCCCCAATCAGTTAGTTAGGGTGTCGTCCGTCTGGTATTCAGTAAAAGGGCAAGTACGTGAAAATTATTTGGTGTAGACGTTCTAGGAGTGCCCGCGAGCAAATTATAGAATCCCTTTCACATCTCACGAACAAGCTGACTTAGCTATGGCAGGTATGTTTACTGCATAGGCTTCAATTCCTCTTCAAGTGGCACCGGAAGGTTGCCCCAAACTTTTCGTAGATAACAGTTTAATATATTAGAGAACTGCCTGGACAAATTTTATTGTGATACACATAAAAGCGGCATTAAACATGGGGCGTCACATAGAGGATGATAGGTAACCTGTGTTACAACAACCGGATTTTAGAAAACCTTTCGACCTGACGACAGACGCTTCGGCGCACTAACCTGTGGCCCATCTCAAAGGGGTTTGGTTGTATTCCACTAACGTGATTGAAACTGATGGTTTTTTTTTCTGCCATTCCATGTGGAAAAATATCTTGTGTTAATTGTATAGCTATGAGATGGTGCTTCATAACTATAATGTCGCTAGTTAAATTGATTAAACTAATATATGGTTATTTTCAAGTGAATGGTTTTTGAATTCATTTTTACGCAACTGTGTTGTCTATTATTTTGGGTATAGACACATAACTTCGAGAGCTGAGTAAACACAGCTTGGACTTGTTGATATTCGACACATTGTCATTATCAAACCACAGTTTTCCTCTTATCTACTCCTTCCTGTATCGTGTATAAATAAATTAAAAATTTATTCTAGGATGTTTGATATGGCGTAGTATTTGAAATTGGCGTGTTTATTGGTAAATAGCTTTATAATTATGGTTGTGCAGTTGTGATTTAGACTCAAGCCATTCACTATTTGCCGTAGATCTTAGGTAATGTTAGGTAGTGTTCTATGCGCATTCGAGAAAAGACACATAATTTTGGACGAACTTTATTTTCTAATTTACCGATAAAAAAATATTTGAAGACCACAAAGTTCTTCTTTTCTTTCAATAGAGTTATATAGTGCTTACTTAAATTTTTGGTATATTTGTCCAATTGGTGTGTCATATTTTTTTTGGTAAAAATTTTTTTTTGGGATACGTTAAGGTATTTTTGCTCAATTGGCGTGTGGCACATTTATTGGTAAACAATTTTTTTTTTTATTTTTATATATAAACCATATAAACATTTCGGTGTGAATTTATTGATGGTATATTATATTTTTGTTTAATTTCTTTTTTCTTTTGTTGTTAATTAAAATTCCTCATAAGACACATTATATTACAATTATCTGCATCTAACGTACATTACCGATATAATATTGTATTGGTTAATATGTCTCTTCCGATACAGTTTAGCCCATCTATTAACTATGCCAATTACGAGTTACATCCAGATAAGGTGTCAAATATAATTTCCAGTTGACATTTAAAGTTTGATGGCAAAAACTTCGACTTCAACCTTTTACCAATCGCAAATTTCAAATTGTTAAGTCGTTATCTTCACTCTTCGTAGGAAAAGCTTTAGATTGGTATTGGGGATATAAAAGTAGAGTTCATACAGCTGAATGGCGAGCCCTTGCCGTGAGCTTAGAATTCAGTTTAAGAATAGGCACTCAGATTTGGATATAAAAGAAATGATTCGTAATAGAAACCAAAGAGCCACTGAAAAATTCCATACCTATTACGATGCAATTTTGCAATTAACAGATAGACCGGATAAAGAATTAGTCGAGATTCTGAAAGGGAATTTACGTCTGGATGTTCGCAAAGAATTAGTCCATTTGAAATTACAATTACACCTCTTTCGAGAGACTACGTTCTAATGCATGAACTTCTAGATGAAGAATTGAACAGGTCTAAATTCTCTAAACCTAATATCCGTCATGTTTCGGAAATGGTAGAAGATGAAGAGTTTGAGGGTGATGGTGCGCAACAATACAAACTAATAACGTGTTGGAATTGTTCGCAGCATGGCCACGGTTTCAAAGACAGGGTAGCAAATAGGCCAATATTTTGCTGCGGTGGTGGGAGTCCACTTATCCTGAAAGAAAATTGCCCTAAATGCAGCAAGTTTCGAAAAAACTCGAACAAAACCCCTTTGAATCATCAAAGGCTACCCAGAACACATCGTCACGTCTCAGCTCAAACCATTCCGACAGATAATCCGAAAATATTGTTAAGTGATCAGTTCGAGAAAATCCAATTAGATAATTATGTTTCCCATTCTACGTCCAAGACCTTTCCTTATAGAATACTCATACCTTGTCCTGTACGATTCCTTGAATACAATAAAATTAAAGCTAGTATTTTTGTCTGTTCTTTCAGTTAATAAAAGATCTAAATGGTCCGCCATTACCTCATTTTTGGAAATTTGTTTTAAATAATGGAAAAATATTTTGTACTGCAGATCCTTCATGAGGTTAGTCAATAAGATATATGTCCATTTGTTTCTATTCAGCTGTGTGATCAAAACGCGTTAGGTCTAGTTGATACTGGTGCATCTATCGCATGTTTGGCTTCTGATTATGCATGTTTGGCTAAACCTATTACTTTCTTGACTATGCCATCTCTTCAACAAAACTTATATTTAGAAATTGATTTCGTTTACATCTTTGGTCTGACCGAAGATCTTTTCTGCGAAAGTTTGAGTACGGTTTCACTTTTCTCTTGTAATGAATCAAAAAATAAAATAACCGATCACCATTTGACTATAGAATGAGTTAAAAAGTTAATAGATGTTATGAGTGGAGTCCCACCCTACTAAACCGATGGATTGGACGTGATCTCACTTATTTGTCATACTGTCCATACTGGTAACGAGAAACCAATGAAACAGCGTCATTTTGCGGTGCCACTCGCAGTAGGAAGGTTTGTGTTTGAGGAACTCGATAGAATGCTTGCTCTAAAGGTTATAGAGGAATCGCAAAGCCATTGATCCTCATTTATGAATTTAGTAATCAAACCAGGGAAGATTCGAATGTGTCTGCACGCGCGTTACATGTTACAAGCCTGAACTTAAATAGTGCCTTTTGGCAAATATCGTTAGATGAAAATTCAAAAGAGAAGACAGCCTTTACATTTTCTGGTCGTCCATTACCATACCACTTCGTGATAATTCCGTTTGGGTTGTGCAACACACACCAAGCTATGTGCCTATTAATGTACAAGGTGATCCCACCTCATCTACGTCATTAAATCTTTGCTTATTTGGATGACTTATTAATTATCTCTAAGACTTTTAGTGAACATCTCCAAACACTGTCTGAAATTACTTCGTGTGTACGGAAAGCTAATTTAACTATTAGTGTTGAAAAGAAGAAGTTTTTGCAAAAACGGGGAAAACAGTTGGGACATATTATAGGTAATGAAACCATCCAAACAGATCCTGACAAAGTGCAGGCTATTCGTGATTGTCCTTTGCCGGAATCTGTTCGGCAGTTGCGAAGGTGCTTGTGGTTGGTACCATCGTTTTGTGCGTAATGTCATTGTCCATACTCCTGACTGGCATGTTAAAGAAAAATGGGGCATTCGAATGGTCAGAGAAAGCAAAACGCTCTTTTGAGAATTTAAAAGAACAATTATGTTCTCCATCATTATTAATTAATACAGATTTAACCATTTTATTTTCTATACAAGGTGGTGCAAACCAGTTTGGAGCTGTATTATTTCAAAAGAACGAAAACGCGGAGAAGGTCCCACTTGCTTACATATCTAATAAACATGATTGTTCTGGAAAGAATTATTCCAGTTTTGAACAAGAATATTAAGCAGCCTTATTAGCTATTGAAAAGTTTCGAGGCTACGTAAATTGGCATAAATTTGAGGTTATTAGGGATCACGCTCCTCTTCAGTGGCTAATGTCCCAAACGGATCTTTACGGTCGTTTTGTCAGATGGTCAATGAAACTGCAATGTTTCAACTTCTCAATTAAGCATCGAAAAGGTAGTCAACACCTTGTGCTCGGCTCGTTGTTTCATATTCACACTTAAAGAACTTAATAGTTTACAAATGGATAACTGCTTCTTAGAAGAGTTGACCGATTCTATAAAAATAGATTTGACTTCCGCCGCGCTTCAATCACAACACTCTTTGTTCCTAAGAGACCTGTTGCCGTTAAGTTTAGAACAATTGCCGGATATACAGATTCGAGACGGTTTTATATACAAACGGACCGAGTATCCTACAGGAGATGCGGTTCAAGATCAAAAATCGCGGAAGTTATGGGTCCCGCCAAAGCTTACAGCTAATTTAATTATTAAATTCAATCAATTGAATGCTCATGGAGGCATAGCCAAAACCATTTTTCGATTAAAAACATTTTTCTGCTGGCCCAAAGTGGTTAAAAAAATTGTAGAATTTTGTTTCTTCCTGTGATGTCTGTAAGCAGCCAAAAGCACCCAATCAAATTTTAAGACCACTAATGGGTCGACCCACAGTCTCGGTACGAACTTTTTAAAGATTATATCTTTGTTTATTAGGCCCCAAATCTTCTGGTAACATTATAATCGTGCTCGATCACTTCTGTAAATTCCGTTTTCTCGAGTCCGGCAGAAAGCTTAATGCTCAAAATATAGTTGTGTTCCTAAAAAAACGAATATTTCACTTCTTTGGCGTACCGGAATCAATTACGACTGCTAACAGTGTTCAATTTAAATCTTCTTTGTTCGAGAAGTATGGTGTTGACTATAACTTTACTGCCTCTTATTCTCCGTAAGGTAATAGTAGTGAAAGAGTAGATCGATCTGTTTTAAGCGTCATCAGAGCATATGTTAAACCTTCTCAATCAGACAGGAATGAAAACTTATCAAGCATTAGTTGTGACTTGCAGAGTGCTGTTCATGCAAGCACGGCGTTTTCGCCATATTATGTTCTGTTTGGTCAAAACGACGGCGAAATGACGGCGAATCATATGCATTATCACGAAATCTAGAGCTTTTGCAAGATCATTCCTCTTTGTTGAAGACTGACTAAGAGTTAAAGTTGATTAGAGAAAAGACCCACAAAAACGTTACAAGATCCTATACTCGTTGTGCGACTAACTACTACTTACGTTCATTTCCCATGATGTACCACGAATTAACCTTGTCCAAAGTCGTATTGTGGATCACTACAATACCAAACTAACTAGTAAATTTGAAAAAGCCGTAGTCGTGGCTAAAAATGGCTCAAGTTATTACGAACGTGAAGACAAAAAGTTTGCGAAAGATTTGCGTGCATGAACACTTCAATATCATTTAATTGCCTCCAACTATTGATGCTTTCGTTCACACTCGTGCAGCATCTGTTTTGTTTTATAAGGTTTTAGCTTAGGAATCTGCTTTCAAAGTGAAATGGCGGTAGATGTTTTTACGCCATTTTCGTCGGTTTTTCGGGTTGGTCTTGATTTTCGGTAGCAGCGATCAACAAAAAAAAGTTTTGTCTGGTGTCGGAAAGAAAAAGTGTGGAATGTTAAACGGACTCAGTAAGAAAAAAATAAAAAAAAGAGATCTATTTCGTATAAAAGATAAAAAAGATAGATTAAAAAGAGAGGTTAAATAAAAGAGATGTGCTTAGTTTCTATTTCTGCAAACAAATAGAAGGGCTAAAGATTTGTGATAAACCAAAAAAAAAAAAAATGTGGAACGACTTTTTTGGCACACGTTCCTTAAGAAGAGATAGCAACGAAAGAAAAATGGAGACCACTTTTTAATTTGCTGGGGTGGATTAAAAGAATTGCATTAAATTGTGAAATCAAATAATAAATTTCGAAGTTAATATAAGGCAATTTATGAACAGTCAACGAAAGTTCGATTTCGAAAAAATTATAATGGATAGGGTTGACCATAATAATAATAATAATATATTAACAGAATATACTATCAATATTAATTTATTTAAATTAAATTGAAATTAAAAATTTGAATAAATATAAATAGTTTTTTATAAAAAAACAAAATACAGGCCGTTTGCATAAGACAATACAACCACGAAAGAAAAGATAAACCAATAAATTTCTTAAGACAAAAAGACTCTAAACCAAATCGCGAAAATTACAAAGAATTCCTGGAATCCAGTTTCAATGTAAACTCTGTGAAAGCTTATTTTGTAAACTATGCAATGAAAAGAAACATACAACAATAATAATGATCTAGACTTAATTGCACCATTGCAACCATCAATTAAACCCGAAGTAGTTAACGCAATACACTGGGATTCACCGACACTGGTGCGTTGTCAACATGAGCCCTTTTCCGGGAGCAAACTTTAGGCAGCCAGAAAAGCTACTTACTGATATAACTGACCCAAATGATTAAAGAGAAATTATTGCCGCGGAACGCAACAGGGCCCACTACGCCAATCAAAAAAACGTCCTCGAAGATTATTTTTTCCTTAAAATGGAGAAAAAAGCAAAAGGAATTTGTGACGAATCGTCGAATATCTTCACAGTCAAAATATAATCGGCGTTCCATAAGCTGAGAACCCTATTCCATCGAATTACGGGGAAATTCTTCAGATATATTTATATTCTACGACTCCAGACATGTTCTTACGTGCATCAATAAACTTCCAAAATTTGCCACAGTCCAACCCTCGAGATCTAGAGCAATAGTGGATGTTAAGCCTCTACTCCTCCAAATATTGAAACTATTTTGCGGTACAACAACTGTAGACTGCGACAATGAGAAAAATCTGGGAACGCCCGTACTTATAGGAGGCGGAAGAAGGGTTCAAGTATACGCAATGTAGACTATTTGGAAAGAAAGGAAAATAATAATTAACAAAATTTATGGTACACTGCAAAGTGTCAAATGCCTAATAGCAAAGAACACAAATCGTACAATTGAAAAAAGTTTCATTTTACCAATACCTCCAATGACTTAAATAATAAGTGCAATAGCAATTTCCAAAACAAAGACTGTCAACAAAAATTGTATGGAATAACAACACAATATTGTAAACATTATGAAGACAAAAATTGCATAAAAACAGAAGAACGTTCAATAAAGAATCAGACTCTTTTCGGACATTTTACAAAGCGAATCATTCGCTCTTCCCTTTACATTACGCTCAGATTTAAAGAACGAAGCAGCTAAGGCATCTTACCTATTTCCCGAGTCGTATATAAAGAAAATCCTCACAGCAGATCTTGATGAAATTAATAGACTTCTAAAGTTCATGCAAAACGCGGATTGAATGCTTTAGGAACAATATTAAAATATATTACGGAACGCCACAACGCGATGAGTTTCAAAGACTATAGAACACGAGAATAATTTTCTTTAAACAACAAGCTAGGCAGATAGCTAGGTAAATACCGCAAGACAGATGCAAATAGGAAACCTAACGCGAAGAGTGAATTAAATTCTGTCAGTAAAGAAAAAGGGAAAACTAAATACTGGAAATCTCTTTGAATTGTTAGTAGCGAGGAATAGAGCGATAATTGCCAACCTGGATAATATAATTCTTTCCCTGCTCGCAAAAATTGACTTGCTTAATGCGTTGATTCTGGACTCTACAGAAATAGATTTAACTCCAACGAATGATTGCTCTAGCACTTCTGATATAGTAAGAGTAACTAATATTAACGTCATAAGGGCAAATGATGTTATTTATTTTCTCATAAAATATCCTTTAGCTAAGTTAGTATATAAGAAACTTATGATACTTCCGGTTTATCATAATGTCAAAATGTTACAACTTGAAGAGACCACTATAGCTAAATGCAATCATTATAAACTGGCTGTAAGAAACTGCAATACAATGCAGCCAACATTTTGCATGGCATTACTTACCTCGTCGTGTGCTCTTCAATTCATATCTGGAAATACGGCAATTTGCAGCACATCTTTTAATACACAGCGGGTAGTTGACGGGACCCACAATATGAGTTTATCGATAATTTTTGTAATATGCGGCGTTGTTGCCCTCGTCATTCCTGAAAACCGTATCCTCAAAAAACCCCAATTTAGCGCTATGACGAAATCTGTCTGGGCTGCAATAATTTAAACCATGTCTAAATCCGAGGACGGCTTAAGTAAGTAAGGCAGCGGAGGAGTTATCGCCATAAACCTGACCCTGACCTACTGCAAACACTAAGTCAGGACATTACTACCAACACACATATTTGGTTTGAAATATGATGAAAAGTGCAGTGTCAGCACTACAGTCATCAGCAGCAAAAGAGAATAAATTGAAAATGCGCTTTGATAACTTTAGTTCATTTTTAGCTTGAGATTCAACATAATCATTTTTCATTTATTTCCTAGTGAAAGAAAAGTTATAGTTTTCTAGGGAAAGTGTTTTGATGTCAGCTTCTCCAAAATCGGATCTAAATTCGGAGGTTTGTCGCTACATCTCACTAATATATTCTCTTATACTATTCTTGTTTCCCATTTCTTTTTTCTCTTAAGAAGTTTCATAGTCTTAAATTTTATTTTTTGTGACATCAGAGATGGATGTGGAATCCTATGCAAATCCATATGTAAAGGCGATCAAACTATGATGGGGTATGCAATTCTGATCGGTCAAATTGCTAGCTTGTTTTATTTTTATATGTATTTTCACTACATTTTTTGCACTTTTTTTGCCCTCTTGTAAAAATATTTGTTGGTTTAGGTCTTAGCTTTCTAAGGAGTCCGAATTTTTTTTTGTAAATATGGTTTGGGAGTCGAAATTTCATTTCATTAGGCAAGTGCTGTAAATGTTGTGGATATCTGGATCGTAATCATTTCTTAAGTTTTTCGACAGGAGTTCTCAATAATGTAACTTTAGACATGCCATTAGAACAAGGCAATGTATGTTGCAAGCCATGATAAAAAAAAAAATTTATTTAGTTGGTTGGGTATATTGATTCTGTCAAAATCTTGGCAAGGCCTAGAAGAAATCAGCATCAAATTCTGAATCGATTTAAGCATGTCCATCTGTCCGTCTGTTGTGCACCATCTATTCGCAAGGATGTGTTCACAGACGATCGATGTATTACCCGTATGAAAGCCAAGGAAAAATAATCGAAAGGATAAGATATATTTCAAGGTCGATATTGATAGCCGGATGAGAGCGATATCGAAAGGTCGGCGTTGGTAGACACTGAAGGCAACCAACCTCATACCTCATAATATTTTTGGCTGGAAGGAAAAAGGCTTACATTTAATTTATTAAATATTGACTTTTCAGGACGTGCGGCATTGTAGGTACACTACGTTATTTCTGCTTTATAACGTTTTATTTGAAAAAGTTATACTTATAATTTTTCATTATACGACTTTATTAGAACATAGTAATAGAAATATAACAGTTTGAAAGAATAGGAGATATTGATTACGATTATTAAAAATTTTTTCTTTGCAAGTAAGCCATAAATAAAAGACACCCTCTTCACGAGAAAACATCCAACAAAATGAATTAACTACGTTTAATAACATCACAAATTTTTCATACTCTACCTTGTACAACTTCTTGCTAACAATATCGACCACTATGTCGCTCGAACCACAAAACTTTGATTCAACGTCACCGTTTTTATATACATCTAAAATACAGTGGTAATTGACGTCTACGTGTGGGTTTCGAGCAATTTCCGACATACCGGAATTTTTACCAAATTCCGCACGTTCATATTGTTGCAATTTACAATCATAGATTTCGGGAATCTAAATTTCATTTCACGTGACAATTTTTTCATGAATATAATTTTTTTTACAACACATGTAAGACCCACGTATTCGGCTTCTGCAATAGGAGAATGAAGATTACTTATCCTGCGTGATTGTTTTGTTCATTAGTATTCCCGCCCTAATCCGTGTCCACGTAACATTCTTTTAGTTTCCCTTTTTTAAAAATTACATGTTTTTGGTTTTTTATGACATAAATATCTCAAATACCGTTTTCCGGCAAGTAAATGTTTCTGAAAATGTGTTTGTTTAGATTGCTATTTCTTTGGGCGAATGTAATATATCGGGGCTAGTATTTCTTACAACATACATTAGCGGGCCTTTCAAAAGCTGATATGTTACATCAAATTTATGACTTCACAATTTTAAACATAAGCGTTTAGACAAAAACATTTACATTGTTGAAAACTAATTCCTTGTAAAATGACTTCTAGTCGATTTAGTTCAATACAATCTAGTTAGTTTAACTAGTTTCCACAAAATAAGCATCTCTGGTTACAATAATTTTACGATATAAACTATCGTGTAATCTATGGGTTTGCCATGTATCCACCACCAACTTACCATTAGATACTCTTTAGCTTTTATTTGAATTTCAACGGTTGTCTCTTTTATCCAATGCAGCAGCCAAGTAACCAAATCTCTTTAAACTAGTTACAGGTGATTTCTTACCATGCCACATTTCAAATGAGATCATTCTCATCAGCACTTTCATTGGAGCTCTATATTGCGTAAGCACGCGGCTGGTTCGACAGCGTATATACGCAATAAGTGCTAGATGTAGTTTTCCGCAATTTTATTGAAACACATATTTTAAAATTAGCAATTATAAAGGTGAAAAAAGAATTCAAAATAATTCAAAGTGGAGAAGCAAACAAGGAACTAATTTAACATATAAAAGAATATTTTTGTTGTAAAAACAAACACATAGGTATAAATAAGAAATCTAAGACAAATTTAACATGTTCATAAATTTGTCGTAACGTATTCTTGGGAGTTTTTTTATAAAAGTTTCAGTAATCTTGTCCGCAATGCAGCAGTATCTTAACGGATTTACTCCCCCTTTATGAATCTCTAATTTAGCTCGGGGTTTTGCAAAGTACATTGTCGCTGTTTAATATAGTACAACTCCTTCAGGATATACATCTCATTCAGTAACTTTTAATATATATGGATTCCTTCGATGCTGATATTGGTGTTATCTATTCCGCTTCTGTGCTTCTTAAAGCTGCAGAATTTTGTTTCATCGATTCGTGTGAACACACTTCTCCTGCTAAGAAAAATGCATAATGTATATGTGATTTTCGATCCTTAGCATCACCGTACGTTTCGTGACTGCCTTTTTTTATATAGCTTCTTGGTGCTTTGAGCTGGTTTACATATTGAGTGCAAAATATCTTGGCGAATGCTCACTGTTAAGTACGTAAGCGATCCTTTGAGAATCTGATAATCTGTTTCATCGACCTTCTCACATCGATCGACATTACCTACCAATTAATCTCCTGTAACAGACGGTGTCGCGATTGATCGAGTATTTTCCATTTTGTAAATTTTCAATGGCTTCTTAATATATTGTTTCACTTTACCGCATAAAAAATGCTGAAGACAATCTTTGTCTGCCATTTCAATCTGAGCTGTTAGCTGTTTTTTATTCGATCCATTATCTTATCAGTGTTCTTGGTATAAACAAAAGATTCTCTGTCACTATGGTGAAAGCCAATTTGTTTCAAAACACTGTTCAATTTGAGACTGCCCTCACCGCAAGATTGCTTCAAGTCGTAAAGCTATTTCCGCTGTTTTACAATATAATTAGGATATTTTTTTTGTTACTAACTGGTTCCGGGTGGGTTATATACATGTCATCCTTTATGTTACTATACAAATGTATGTGGTTGGCGAACTTCTACATATTTTCTTTTGAATTTTTTTTTTGAATTAAAAGCACGCGTTTTTCCTTCTCAAAATTAAATTCCATTATATAAAAAATTCAAAATTTTTGATTGCCAAAGCGATAATCAGGTGACAAGGGTATTACAACCGATACCCAACAATTTTGGCTTTTGGTGGGCAGCTGGTACAAATATAATTCGTGTTCTGTCGCAATTGCAAATATCATTTTCATGGTTGTCTGCAATAGTAGTGGTGAAAATGTTTTTGCATAAGTTAGATCTCAGAACATTCATTAGCAACTAATTTTGCCTTGAACCGCTATACATTTCCATCTTTACCCCTTGTCAAGGCAAAACCTCGCTTGTTACGAACAACTTTGGCCCTTGAGGAAGTTCCAACAATTTCGAGGTATCATTTTTCAGTAACGCCTGATTTTTTGTTGCATGGCTTCCCGTCACTAATCTCCATATTCACCATACAATTCTCTTTTCGCTATTCCAGGTATTGAACGCATTGAACTTATAAATTTGTACTGTCTTTTAAGCCTTCAAACCGCGTCTGTTAGAACTATCGTCGATCTACCTGTACTTCTTGTTGCTGGCCGTACGGTTTCTGCTTCTTCTTTCGTTGATTCCATTTTCAGGGTCAACATCAGAATTAACGGGTTAACAGTTTTCAGAATCGTCCGGCGCAGGGGGTATCAGTGAAATTAATATACTCTTCGGGTAAATAAAATGTACACCTCTACTCACGGTCAATTTTTTAGTAACTGGGTGAACATTCCATCTGCGTAACCGACCACAATGTATTCTTTGGCTCGAGATTTAAATTTAATTTGCCGACATGTATATATATATTCCTTTAAAGTCAAATGCTTTTAAATGTGTTACCGTAGGTTTTCTCCATACCATATTTTATAGGTGCTATTTCTTCTAGCGATTAATTAGAAATGTAGCTGTGTAGATTGTGTCAGCCCATAATGACTCGTCTATACCTGCGCCGACCAGCATGCACCCTGCCATATCAATTAAAGTAGAATTGAAACGTCCTGCGATACCATTTTGTTGTAGTGTATGTAGTAGCGTTAATTACCGCCAAATTTCATTTCCCTTCAAGTAATAATCAAAAACTTTACTGACAAACTCCGTAGTGTCGCCATTTCTCGGAATTTTTAATTTCGTTCCCTTTTTATATTCAGTCTTCATTTTAAATTCCTTGAAATTCTCAAAGGCTTCACCTTTACTTCGCAGAAAGTAAACGCATACAAATCTAGAATTATCTTCAATAAAAGTAGGTACATATTTTGCACCATAAATGTGGTAATAAATTTACATGCGTCCGTCGGAACCTTTTTGAGTAATTCAGTTCAGCTAAAATGGTAAATAGTTTCGGATTGCATTTGTTTCTCATGCAGATATCGAACAAATCGTCTGTTCACAATAGATTCTTCGTGTTCTTCGAAATCTTCAAACATACTGCTGTTGCACTATATGTGAGATGAAGTATGACTATGGACACACCAATTATTTAACATCATTTATTGCTGCAAACAATCCATTTTTACAGTGTATTGTTGTTTTTACAGTTATTATTGGTATTCTGCAAACATATTGTTGCACAAATCCGTCATGGGTCATTTTCGAGCCCAGCAACCATTTAAATAAATTCACTTCCCTTAGTTAGGTTTTCATTTCCTTCTTGCAGTAGTAAAAAAATGCCCACAATTTTATTGAAGTATATATTTTAAAATTAACATTGACAGAGATAAAAAATAAATTAGGACTATTTCAAAGTCAGAAAACAAAAAATGATTACGTCCATTGTAATAAGGGTTTGCAAATTAACACTAAGCATTATACATCTCGCCATTCCAATCAACGCACGATTAAATCGCTTGGCTGTTATGACATATACAGGTAGTTTTGTTAAGCCTTATACAGGTTGGTCAACTGGTGTACTGCCCCATGTTGTGTTAAATAAGCATAAAAACTATTGTTGACCAATTCTCAGTCATTTGCGCTTCTAAGTATCTTCTGTTGATGCCTGTTTGCCTCTCGGCCATTAATTAATATTCCTTGAATTTCATAGAAATTTCGTTCTGACAACACGTTTTACACTGTTTGATTTGCAGAACTTGCATTGGTGAAATTCTCAAGATAATTGTTGCCTTAGATCTGTCACCCTTTTTTCCAAATTTCGTCATCTTTCTTTCTCTTCGGAGTATTTCAAGAATTTTCCCTTTTTTTTGAGCGATACACACCAAAATAGTTTTTTCTTTATGCGCCACATACAAAAATAGTTTTAGAATATGAACAAATAGGTATCAAAAAATTGTTTAGTGTCAGAGCGCATAACCTGTAAAAAATTTAACCTTTTATTGTAGCGAAGTTTTAAAACAAAATAATAGAAAAGTGAATTACAATTTCACAAAAAAATAAAACCTGATTCAAGACTAACATAAAATATTCCGTTGCAAGCAAGTCATCAATACAAACCAAAATAATCAAGTTTGCTGGGAACTATTCAATTCGTTTCAATAGGGAAGATATTCTTTCTACTAAATTTTCAGTGTTCAGAAATGGCACACCGGATAACATCTATTGATACTTTTATCGATACGTTTTGTTCCTTCTCATCCAATTTTTTTCAGTTTTCAAGTTTCTTGAAATATTCGTAAGGTTATCGATCATAGCGTACTATATATAGCATACCAACAAATCAAGTGTACTAATTATATATCCTTGTAAACAAAAATAGCTAATAACCACATAACCACCACAATGGACCCATAGTACATGCGATTGCAATGAACTCTACAAATCGATAGCCGCCTATAGAAATGAAGTTACACTAAATTAAATAAAAAAAACACACTTTTTTTATACCATTTACTCAAAATAGTACATTGTAAACAATATATTTTGTTAATGTAGTTAAACTTTGTAAAAGAAAATTTAGTGAATTTTGGGAGCATAAAATGGTTTAAAGGCAGAACGAATATGAAATGAATCAATCGTATTTTTATTAATTCATGCGACAAAAGTATTTTAATTTCATAGTTAGCGATAGCGTGTGGTCAGAAGGTATTGCTTTGCAATACTATCCTCAACAGTGAGTAAGTAGGCAAAGGATCTCGACTAACAACTCAATGGCCTTGGGTTCAAATCTTAAATGCGGTAGAATTTTTGTTAGGCCGGTAGCCTTAGGTTCTAACGCTTTAAGAATTTATTTAGTCTTACAATTTATTTCTGTAGCTAAATTAATTATAATAATAATAATAATAGTAATAATAATAATAATATAATCTGTTCCGAATTCAAATATTACCATCTATAAAAATATACTTCTTTTTACTCGTCAGGCAAAGTTCTAAAAAAAAAGCAAATCTTCTGATTACTACTCTGCAGGTAGGTCTAACAACTTTCTTAATACAGTCTTGATCTTTGATCTACGCCTTCCCCAATATAATGACATCCTAAACATCCATGATACAACGTTGAATTTAAATTCTCTGAAGGACCCCGATTTTTCAATTTGTCCTCTTTTTCCTTTCCCTTACATGAAGATTATTGTTCTTCTCTTTATATACATAAACTTTGATATTTTCATTATTTCTAATATATCATTGATTGATTGAAGACCATAATGAGATTGATATTACTTGATTTACAAGTCTAGAGTCTTACATTAATCTTTGAGTACGTTCATTATGGACATAAATATTGCAGCGTTCTTTTTTAGATATGCCCCTATTTTGCTATTTCCTCAACCCGAATCCATTAGTCTTATCTCAAACCCAGCATCAGTCAGCCAGTCAATGCAGGCTTGAAATTCATGAAAAAAAAAAAACGAAAAACAAGTTGCTTAAAAAATTCAAAAAAAAAAAGAACTGTCTAAGATTATACTACATATTCTAGTGTCAGAAGTAGATTCTCTCCATTCAGCCTCGATAGTTTTTCTACTTTCTGATGAAATCTACTTTCTTAAGTAACCCATTGCGGTTTTACGAAGTTACCCATTTTGAAAGAAAGGCCACCTGAGTCGTCCTTGCTTAATGCGAAACATTCAATAATTGTTAACTTTCAAGCGTCTTTATTAAATTCTACTAACTAAAGTTTGACTCTATTTTAATACACTGTCAATCCATAATCAACTATCGCTCTGTAAGAAAAATTTTTTTTGATCATGGAATATCACAAGTTCTAAATTCGTTGAGTTTATTTGTCGAGCAGGTCCAGCTAGCTCTCCATCTTGAAATTTTACTGCCTTGGTACGTACACCTTTGATCTTTTCCTCGAAATCGGTAGATTTCCTATTTTTGGGAAGTTTGGGGTTTTCCTTTTAGCTTACAAAAGCGGTGATGGAAACTTTATCGAAAACTACATAGAAAACAAATTGATAATAAATGTTGCAGTTTTAATAGAATATGATATTATTATTATCATTACACTAATGAAATAAATTCTTAGACTAAAAAGAAAAAGTCATTGAGCATTAGCAACACAGGCTATCGGCTCTATTTTAGAAAGAAACTTTAGACATTAAGCCTAATGGTTTCAATACAGTAATTTATTGTATTAATATTGCTTTCTGTTGCTGATTTCAGGATGTCCATAGGCATAGTTGCTCCAAATGCAATACTCTGCAACGAAAAAGTTAAGGCAGTTACAAAAAATGTGCTTTATAGTGTGAATTTGTCCAAAATTGCAGATTGGGGAGGAAGACTTCTTTAAGACACATTTGTGAGTTGCAATTGTATCGGCAAGGCGAATTCTCGAAAATGTTTGGATCTTGATTTTCTCAACATTTGTTGAATATAAAGATGGAATTAATTGAAGGTCAATAGAAGAGTAGTGCTGATGACGGTATTGTAGATTTCCTTCCGAAATTTTCTCTTTAACTTTTTTTCCAATGTATCTTTAAAGATCTGACTTTTTCATGACATCATCCATCATTAGAGGCGCAGAAGCAGCATATTTCGCTGCCCCCTCCGCGCTGTTCATTTCCCAATAAATCGATATGATGTGGTACTCAAAGCATTTGAATATTCTCGCTGGATATTGTAATGATATTCCTTAATTTGTTGATGATGCTCCATCTAAAGATTCCTCATAGCTTTAAATACAGGCGAACTATCAGTAACAATGGCAGCTTTTAGTTTACCTTTAAGAGGAAAGTTCGTAGCGTAAAAGAAAGCTCTGGCTTCGGTTGTGAAAGTTGAGGCGCTTTCGTGAAATGTGTGATTAAGAAGAATCTATTCTAAAGCATGTACTACGGCACAAACACGTGGCACATCGAAAGGTTTAGAGCCATCTGTGTATTAAAGATTCCACACGTTACTCTCAAATACTTCGGTTTTTTGAGCAATTAGGTTCCTGAAGACGTAATTTGCAGTGTCTTCAGTGCAGTGCAGACAGGGAACTGTGAAAAGGGTAGTCTTTCAAAACCTATGGAGGTTTAAGGCCAAGATGGAGGAGAATTTTTAAGGGAATGTTCAATTCGTTTGCGACATACAAACAATAGTCAATTGTGGATGGTGGTTTATCAATTTTCTTGTAAATAATAATCTTTTTCACATCTTCACTGAGAATAGATTTGTTTGAATTAAGAAGCTTTGGGACGATTTTACTGTTACTTCACAAAGTCTATTTTCTAAAGCTGGAAGTCCAGTTTGAATTATGATATTGTTGATGGGCGTCGTCCGAAAAGCATCATAGCTTGCGCCACGAGCTTGGTGATAGACCAGTTTAAGTATGTCGATATCAGATTCCATAGTAGGCTGCAATAAATTATCAAACCATACTCAATCTTAATTAAAACAAGCATTGTGGTAAGATAAGCAATAACTTTAATGTGCGCATGGCTTTTGCAAGCAACGTATTGTATGAAATTCACCCTTGTTGAAATGGAATTTTTTAACCGAAGACAGTGTGTTTTGCAACAATATTTGTTGGAAAACGTGAGACCGAGAACATTGAGCGTTTACACATTTTGCACTGGTAAGTCATCAATATGCATTAGTCGTTTTCCTGTACCTGGTTTCGACAAATGTGTAATTTTTTTGATTGTTATATTGAAATTTTAGCGTCTGACGAGTTTGCTCATGTGGAGATCTCTCGTACAGAGATTCGAGAATGTTGATTGCCTTCGTGCTATCTTTTTCTGTAGTTAAATTCGTATATGTCGTTCGCGTGAAGACAATGTTCAATTCCCGGTATACGGCAAAGAATTTTACTAATTTCATTGAAAGCGACATGTAAACGCGTGGCAGAAAGAGGGGATCCTTGTGGAATGCCATTTATTAGTGGAAAAGAATCAGAGAGATGATTGTTAACTCTAATTTTTAATCCCCGATGATGAACCATGAATGATTTCATGAGACTTACACTAACATAAAGACCAACTCGGCCTTTGTGATACCAATTGAGAGAATTGTTACTTGATTCCGTTCAGAAATTGTTTTGGTTATAAATAATCAATATGTAAAAGAGCGTCGATGCAGCCTCTATCCCGCTTGAATCCAACTTGTTTTGTAATCAAGTTCTTGGACTCAAGAAACCAAGATATTCTAGATGCCATAATCCTTTCCAATACTTTTGGGAGGCAAGATAAAAGCGAGATTGGGCGATAATCCGGTGCGATGGAGAGATCTTTGGACTTTGGAACTGGAACAACTGCCGCTAGTTTCCACATGTATGAAATGTGACCAGTCATAAACACCGTATTATATAGATCAGAGCACTGATCATTTGGTAAGGGGTGCAATCTAGACCAGGTGTCCTCGCTTTCGATTTGTGGAGACAACTTTTAAACTCTAGGTAGATAAATAATTTGTCGAGTGCTGATCATTCCAATTTATGAAGCTTTCAGCGCGTATAGGAAGAGCGCAGTTAGCTTAAAATGATGCGTTATTCCATCTTTTTGCATATATGAGCCAGGCGATGGCAGTTTTTGCATCTCATTGGATATGAAATGTAGAGTTCCACTTTACACTTATATCAAACCAGATCAAGGATTTGCGGTGACCGATAGCGGTCAAAAGTGATAATTATTCTTCCTGTAAGGTAGCAAGTTTTTCCGTCACGTTTAGCAAACTTATAAACTTTAGTTTTATTTTATTCTATTTCTTTATTTCATTTTTTTTACTTATACGTGAAGTTCGGCTGAATTTAGCAGTCGAATTCGAATACAACTTAAAGTAAATTTCATACTAATATAAAGAAATGTATGAAAAAAAAGAGTAGTAAAAACAAAAACAAAGAAACTAAAAATAATTATTCATGTATAAATAAATAAAACGGGAAAAAAAGAAAAGAAAAAAGCAACAAGAACAGATCCAGGTTGCAAGTGAACCCCTAACCGATTGCAAACATGCATAAGCTTGGCAGCCGACACATTAACAACACCATATAATTTTCGAAAAAAAAGTGAGATATTACGAACGCAAGTTAGTTTAAGTACGACATAGGAAGATCGCGCGTATTAAGCAAAGTTTCTTTAATAGACTTTAAACAGACCGGTAATGAGAATAAGTGATAGACATCATTTAGGTTTGTTCAAACAACTCTAAGCGGGTTAAACAGCTCATATTTGTATTTACATTCGCTAAGCTTAACCAAGATAAAGTGCCTAAAGAAACGGTTAGGGACATTGAAGCTTAACTCACATAGCACCTATAGGAAGCACTCAGAGGCATACTCGAGTATAGGTCTCACCAAACACACGTACAGCCTTTTCGTAATGTAAGGATCATCAAGCTCTTTGGACCACCTCTTTATAAAACCAACCGCAGACCTAGCTTTGCTTGACAAGAGCTCAAACTGCAAGTTAAAACGTAACCTATGATCAAAGAGAACGCCTAAATCTGTGAACGAATCGACGTTCTCCAACTTGTGAAATATTGGGTAATAAATGACGTCCTTCTTGAGAAAGAAAGCTTCTTACATTTATTTAGGTTTAGCGTCATATGAATCAACGAGCACCATGCAACCAAATTATTCAGGTCAATTTAAAGCTGATGTGATTGCGATTCTATGGAAAAGGAAGAAAACACTTTCAAATCATCAACATACATTAAGATCTGGCGAGATTTAATCACCGACGGCAAATCATTCATCTCAACAAATTAAACCAAATTTCCCACTTTTATTGACACTGTAAATATAGAGTGAAAGCAAAATAAACTATAAACAAAGATTAACAGAAAAAAGAGAGACTTTTACCAAGAGCTCAAATTGTTGATTGCACAAAACTAAATTGAATTTTACGTAAAAGATTAATATATTTCATATAAATTACAAACTTCATTCTATCAAAAAATTTTGTATTATAAACCCGAATAAGATATACAATAAGAAATTGAAAAATTTCTTGCACAAAACCAAAACGCGACTACAACGCACATGCAGGGTTGCCAAACGACGCTTTTATTGCTCATTTCGGGAACTATTTCTTCTTCCGGTACATGTTTTAAACAAGAGGCATAAATTATGCATTTAACTTAAGTTTCTTGTGTAGTTTAGCGGAAATTGGACATAAATTAACAGGAATGGCAACACTGAAAAATGCACATGTTCATTTTTTTTTTTTGCGGTGATTTGTCCGCCAATAAATGAAAGCTATTTGAGATTTTATCTGGCGTCCCCAAGACCATAATGGTTTTTTGTTGTCACGTTATTATTTAGTAATTTAGGAAAAAGAAACCACTCATTAGAAAAAGATTGGGAAACACAAATAATGTAAAATGTCAATTGTCAATTGTTTCCAATTTTTATTTACTGTTTCTTTTATTTATTTACTTTTTAATAAATAAAGTAAACACACGCACACACGGTACCCGCGATAACCAGCTTGGCAAAAAGACTGAAAAGACACAAGCTAAATACACGAAAAGTTCGAAAGAACCAAAAAATCGCAGACGTAAAGAAAACACGCACTACTCAGAACATAAGTCGATTACAAATGAAATATAATGTTAATGATGATGACCTCTAAAAAATTACATATTTGGCAGTTTTTTTTACATATTTCAGTTTGGCAATTGATCGCGGCGTGTTTGCTTCGTTATTTTCTGCAAAGAGTAGTGCATTGTTTAATCTCTATTTTCTTTTTGCGCGTAATTATTCGCATTTTTTTTTAAAAAAAGCATATTATTGTAAAGGCATAAAGTTAAAAGGTGTAAGAATTTTAAAAAGGAATTTTAATTGTCTTAATTTATGTTAAAATTTTGATGTTTTTCATTTTTTGGTTCTTGCATTCAGC
Organism: Glossina morsitans morsitans; assembly: GCA_001077435.1. NCBI lineage: Eukaryota > Metazoa > Arthropoda > Insecta > Diptera > Glossinidae > Glossina > Glossina morsitans. Next base: position 24,966 of record CCAG010012320.1, read on the forward strand.
ACAAGTGTTTTTTATAATAGATCTCTTTCGTGTTTATTTTTCTTTTGGTGCTATTATAGTTTTTCTATTCTCTTTATTTACCGTTGGTTCTTGTGTGAAATCTCTGTTTAATTTATG